>JAPFFP010111536.1:0-18589 GCA_026153255.1 Solanum medicagineum | reverse complement strand
AGTTATTTTGCTTTATTCCATCATACCCCAAAGCCAAAAAATAGTGAATCTTTGGCTCCATCCAAGATTGATGGAAAAGCTAACATAAATCATATTCTAAAATAATAAGAGAGCTACTAGCAATATAATTGAATGCTTAATTTAATTGGCTTCCTGTCTCATGTAAGTCTTGCCCACAAATGCTCCACCACAACATACTTCAAACATTAACCTCTAACATGTTATTTTTGTGCCTTCAACATTGACGGTCCAAAATTGGCGAATAATGCAAAGGATAGTCAACATGACAAATTGGGCATATGTTTTTCTTGGATAGCCATGACACCAGACACCTCGTATGAAAGGCGTGCTTACAACAAGTTCTATTCACTTCATTTTCCTCTTTAAACTCTTCTTGACAAACAGAGCAAGTCTCATTCATAAGATCTTTGATGATAATAGCTGGACTTGGACACCAAAATCTATAACATGGCTGGACTTCGACAAATCCTCTGGCTGCATCCGTTACAATGGGTGGGTTTATTGGAAAACCCCCACCTTCACCCGTATATTCCCTTAACATGTCAAGATACTCATGGACATCCTTAGTGTACTTACAAATTGAATTATAATCAGCAGCACCCACATTGTGCACAGGGAAAATCCCCTCTTCTTCCACATCGACATTTTCAAACAGGCGATAGAATCGGGCATCAGGATGATGCCCTGTGAAATTGGGGGAAGCATTAGGATCATCATTACCAGTATAAGTGATACAGTGAATTTGGGAGACTTCAACGATGACTACGTAAGTCGGCCTTGGTATTGGCAATAAAGCTTGAGAATCTTGAAACTCAATGAAAATGCGAAACGAGATGTCGTTCCCCAACTGTGAGGTTGTTTGCGGCAGAAACTAAATAGTAGCATAAATAAGCAAGGAACCCAATGACGCTTCTCTATTCTGTAGCTTTGACAAATCAAAACGGATGCAGTAGAACACTTCTTCTCCTCCAGTGTATAGCGACTGTACTCGTATTTATAACAACCACATTCACAAGGTTGAAAAATCATGAATTCACTTTTGATTATGAATAAGCATAAACCTTCAAACTATGAAACCTGGTTCCTCGCTAGCTTTTCGTTCCATAAGAAAAGGTGAAGCGACTTGCAGTGGGCGGTTTCACTGATTCTCTCCATTGAAATTTGTTGATTTTGCCTATCAGACTGCAGAGGTAAGTTCTAATGGCAAAATATTTTTAGAACACTTGAACTTGATGAACTTTCCTAAAAGGTTACACATATATGGAGAAAAGGCTTTTTCATAGATGTTGAGGTTGAGTAAGGGGGGCGGAGCTTGAAGAGCAAAGCGAGCCGCGCTAGCCTAGCAACGTTTTTCAGCAGCAAGTGAACGTGAAAGTCGTTTTCCATCAGACGGCTTTTCCTGTAACTCTACTCTTGACTTGGATTATATATCCAAAAAGGTCCGCTCTAGGCCATTCCACACGCTGCCTAGCATAGCCGTGGTTATCTGAAGTGGTGCGTGCGAATTCATTCAAGAAGCATAAAGATTCACTATTTTTGTATACACTATTCCTTTTTATAGGCAGAAGAGCCAAGCTAGCGTCCTTTAAGATAATCCTAAAATTGTTCTAATCCAAGTTCTATAAAAAAGGATTTTGTCCCATGCCAACTTGGATGGACCATCATTTAATCCCGTTGACCACTTTATTGTCACATTTTTCATTTATGCGTTACTTAAAGAAATTATGTGTTTTGATTGTCATATCCTTATTTTTTTTTTAAAAAAATTATTTGAAATTTTAAGCTCTCTTCATAAATAAAAGAATGAGTTAAATTAAGTAACTATAATATTAGGTTATATGTCTATATTCTTCACTTATGTTTTTTATGCTAATTAGTTGATGTTTGCTGAAAAATATATATGCTTTCTAAGTTGAGTACTATTTTGGACTATATATATATGTGAGATGAAATCATGATATGAAATCATATGAGATGAAGTTGAAGTTTTGATTGGATACATAATTTAGATATTTAAGTTGTATTTTTTATTCATAAACATAGAAACCCCTAAATTTGTGGAAACTATCAAAGTTGCCCAATTGTTTATACAATCTTACCAAATAAGCAAAAGTATAATATATTATCACAAGGCTATTCTAACAAAATACAACATTTATCGATCAAATTTTAGTTCAATAAAAAAGTAAAACTAAGCATGAGTTGTAATGTACTACTCTTTAATATAATCCTCCACATAGTATAGACAATCTCCTCACGTTAAGCATACATTTCACAATATGAATAGTTTAAAGGTTGGTAAGAGTAACAATATTCGTTATAAATTTTGTTCGAGAGAGTAATTGTTATATCTGATAACAAATGGCTTAAAGGTTTGTAAGAGTAATAATATCAACTATAAATTTGGTCGGTGGAAGTAATGGTTATATTCAATATAAATAATTTAAAGATTGGTAATAGTAATAAATATCAACTATTAATTTTGCTTATAGATGAAATACGTGATTGGACGATATAAAATCATTGGTTTTTTTTTTTTTTTTTTTTTTTACAAAATATAAACTTGTGGGTCAATTTTTGTATCTGATAAATGTGAGATTATGACATAAAATCCTCTAACTAGGTTTTTTGGAGAACCTGGAATTTTATTTGATGATTTCAAATAAAATAGCATGTCCAGATGTTGATTTCAAATCACAAGATGAAATCGCATGTCCAAACGCATACATTGTAAAGATGACAAGTGAAATGGTCCCAAGGAAGTATGTATTTGCATATGATTTTGAGTAAATATATAAGTTGACACTCAAATATGAGAAATTATTTAGTACAATCAATGAAGTTAGTCTTGTATCAATAATGTAACGACCTGACTTAGGGCCTAGTCGTAACACGGCGGATGAGACATTCGTAGACACCTCACCTAAGCGATCTTAACATATCAAGCATTCATAAGCACAAATTTCATAATAATCGAAAATAAGCGGGGTAGGGTCCATGGGATACCATTTGAATAACGACTACATTTAAAACATACATAGTGTTCATAAACATACCAACTAGACCACAGATAAACGGAACTGGTAAACGTTCAGTTTCCATCAAATAGAAAAGATTCCAAACTTTAACAACATAGAAAGTAAAAGCCTCCAAAAACCGACATTTACATCCAGTCCAAAATACAAGCAAGAAAAGGAAATTGGTGGAGTCCCAAACCAAGGGCTCACCACAATAAAACTAGTCTTGAACGTGGAAGAAATAGCCACGAGCCGGGGGAGGAGCATCTGTCCCTACATGGTTAAATCATGTAGGCAAAATGTGTGTTAAGTGTTTTTGAAATATACTAAGTATATGAGATGCAACGCAAACATGAAATTGTAATGCCATCATTCATACGTAAAGACGCACATGCATGGAACAGTAAATATAACATTAAAATGAGCTTAAGCATCCACAAGGAATACTGTTCAATATGAGCAAGAATAATATATGAACTCAACACATGTGATGGAACAAAAACATGGATCATAGACATTGTGGGAATAGACCAAAACCGACATATAAGACCATCTGAGCTACTACATGGATCCAACATAACCCCTTAGTTGGCACGGGAAGACCACTTGCCGGGTGGAACTCTATCACTTAGCATGCATCATCATATATCATAAATGGCTTACGCGGATCCACTAGCCCAGCCTACAAGGGCTCCTATATTGGCACATGTTAATGGGGCAAAAGGTTGCTTCTAGGGTTCCCTTATTGAATTCCACTTCAATGTCTCATTCGGTGCTAGGTCATCCCACAGAATCTTTGAAACATAAGCTTAGTCAAATTAGGACATTTAGAATCATAAGTAGCAATCTCAAGAGTGGTTAGAAACTTAAGGAACCACCAAGTGAGAATTGTCCTTTCATCTTGGGGACCATCGTAACCATCATTTAGGGCATTGTTAACATGCTTATGTCCTTGAAAAATTATCACTTCAAAATCTTTCTTTTATGCCCTAGTTGTTATAATAAATCATGTAAGTTGACTTGAAACTTAGTGGGCTTAATCATAGGTTGAAAAATTCATAAATCATATGAGATATGCATGAACATGGGAAAATCATGCTTATTCAAAACAGGCAAAACAACCCTGCTTTATCATTCAAACCCATATCATTGGGGTCATCACTATCAACTTAAAACATATGAAAATACTTAGTAAAACATCGTATGGTAATATTGAAGACATGTAGTAATTTAAAACATCATGAAATCATCATTAGCATGCATGGTAATATTTAGGGAACTTAAAAAAAAGGTAAAAGCTTGAATGTGGGGCTTTGTGTGTGAAAAGAGACCCACAAATCAACTCACATACCTTTGGTAAGCCTATGAAGAAGGAATTTGCTGTTATGGAGGAGACCCTTGAAACGCTAGCCTTCCTTGCCTTGCCTTGCCTTAAGAGAAGATGAATGCCTTGGAAATTTTTGAAAGTGGAAGAATGAAGTAAAGCAATGGGAATCTAGGGCTTTATGGTCTGATTAGGGGGCCTAAAGAGTCACCAAAATGACGTAGTTTAGGTTTAAGATTGGCAGAAAGGACAAAACTACCCTTTATTAAAATTGTCGGACACCATCCACGAGACCCCGATTACGGGCCGTGGATTGAACCGCGAGCCGTGGTTCTTGTTGCCCTATTCTTCTTTTCCGATCTTCAGAAATTGGTTACCAACCATGAAACCCCTATCCATTGGCCGTACTTCGATCCACAGGTCGTGGATGGCCTCGTGGAGTCCTTCCACACTTAGCAAAATTTTTACTTTTCTGGACTCCCATCTACGACGGCTGATTATGGGTCGTGTATGGGACTATGGTCCATCCTGTTAATCGTGGTTCTTCTTCCGGAAACTTCAAATTTCCTTCATGGCTGGGACTCACACCTATGACCCTGTCTACGGTCTATGTTCACAACCACGAGCAGTGAACGACTTGGTGAACCACTTTACACTTACAAACTTTTTCAACTTTCTGGGGTTCCCATCCACGAGCCTGGTCTACGGCTCGTGGTCTAAACCATGTGCTGTGGACTTGGCTTCATGGACTGACCATGGCATTTTCGGCCAACTTTGCTGCACTTTTTAGGCTCCTAACTTGAGGGTCGTTACACGTGGACGAACTCAATCCAACACTTTAGGTAGCATTACATACTTGGAAGATTGAAATTATAATTGAAATTTGAAGAACACTAGCTTTTAGAAAATCAAAAAGCTTCTTAAACTCAATGTATAATCAAACTAAGACACTTAAATTGGGACCGGAGGAGTTATGATTTTATCTGGTAAATGTCTTATTTTTTTAACAACAGATTTAAGTATTCAAACATTGATGTTTTTCATAGAAGGGGCATCAATGTCTACTTATATGCGGGCAACAGTTAAGCATTTTTCCTTCTAAGGGTTAATCAATAGAAGGAGATTATTGTTCAAGTTTTGCCTCTTGCTTACACTATACATTTCATACTTCAAATTAATAATTTTTTAAAAATAAGAGAATGCTAATTGTCTTATCAAGCATTTGATACTCAACTTTATCTCATGATATGATTTCATATCATAATTTCAAATCATGATTCCATCTCATATGGCTAAACGTGCCCTAAATATTTATGGTCCAACATGGTTGTCATTTTATAAAACTAAGATAGAATTGATTACATTCTTTCCTTTTGCCCTTAGTAATAACTAATAATTATCATTGAAAGTTAGAAAGATCAACTAATTAGCATAGGAAACATAATTGAAGAACATATACACATTATCCAATATTGTGATTATTTAGATTAACTCTCTTTTTTGTATTTTATTGAAGTGAGATTAATATCTAAAGTAATTAAAAATAATAAATAAGGATATGACCATTAAGACATATAATTTATTAAGCAACATGTAAGTAAAAAATGCGACAAATAAAGTGGTCGGTAGGGAGTATATGATGGGCCATCCAAGTTGGCATTGGACAAGTTAATCCTTTTTACGGAACTTGGATTAGAACAACTTTAGTATTACCTCGGCTGGGAGTATATAATGGGTCCAAGTTGGCATGGGACAAGTTAATCCTTTTCACGGAATTTGGATAGGAACAACTTTAGGATTACCTTGCTAGGTTGTGCCTACGCGTAATATACAAGTAACTTTTTAGGAAAATTCATCAAGTTAAGCACTTTATAAATATTTTGCTGTTAGAGCTTATCTCTGCATTCTGATAAGCAAAATCAACAATTTCCAATGGAACGAATCATTGAAACCGCTGACTGCAAGTCACTTCGACTTTTCTTATGGAACGAAAAGCTAACAAGGAACCAGATTTCACAGTCCGAAGGCTTATGCTTGTTCATAATCAAAAGTACATTCTTGATGTTTCAGCCTTGTGAATGTGGTTGTTATAACCATGAGTACAATCACTACACACTGGAGGAGAAAAAGTGTTCTACTGTTATCCCTTTTGATCTGTCAAAGCTACGGAACAGAGAAACATCATTGGGTTCCTTGCTTGTTTGTGCTACTCTTCAGTTTTTGCCGCAAACTATCGAACAATTAGGGAAGAACATCTCGTTTCGCCTTTTCACCGAGTTTCAAGATTCTCAAGCTTCACTCCCACTGCCAAGGCCGACTTATGTAGTCGTCGTTGAAATCTCCCAGACTCGTTGTGCCAATCTAATTGATGAAGTTGATCTTAGCGCTCCCCCCAATTTCACTGGGTATCCTCCTGATGCCCCATTGTATCACCGATTTGAGAATGATCATGAGGAAGTGGAGGGGGTTGTCACTGGGCAAAATGTGAGCGCTGCTGATGATAAGAATGATCCATTTTGTGAATATGCTGAGGATGTCCTTGAGTATCTTGATATGTTAAGGAAATATACGGGTGAAGGTGGGGCTTGTCCAACGAGACCACCCATTGCGGCGGATGTAGCCAGAGGATTTGTTGAAGTCCAGCCATGTTATAGATCTTGGTGTTCAAGTCCAGCTATTAGCTTCAAAGATCTAATGAATGAGATTTGCCCTGTTTGTCAAGAAGACTTTAAAAACGAGAATGAAGTGATTACAACTTATTGTTCGCATTTGTTTCATACAAGGTGTCTCCTCCCATGGCTATCCAAGAACAACACTTGCCCAACTTGTCGAGCTGTCTATCCATTGCATTATTCACCCCTTTTGGACCATCGACGTTGTAAACGCAAACGTAACATGTTGGAGGCTAATGGTTGAATATGTTCTCGTGCACATATTCGTAGGCAAGACTTAGGTGCAGTAGGAAGCCAATTAAATTTAGAATTTAATTATCTTGTTAGTAGTTTCTTATTATTCTAGAATAGGGAGAATTTAAGTATGTCGTTCATAATTTTCTTATTATGCTAGAATAGGATTTATGTTAGCTATTGTTATTAGTCTAGAATGTGATTTATGTTTCCTAGTTTATTAAGGATTGGACTTCCTCTTATTGTAATAAGACTCCTATTAAAGGGGGATTGGAGCAATAAAAAAGTATGTAGAATTTCAACCAAATACAAGAGATCAGGGTTCTCTCTTCCATTGAACTTTAAAGTTTTAACTTCCCTGTGATGAGCTGAATTTATATATAAAATAGCGCAGATTAGAAATACGAACAAAATAGGTCGATCTAGAAATACGAACAAAGGGAAGGGAAGATAAAAAACAATTAGATTTTGATTTTCTTGTTCATCGCCATCTCACTCGATACTTCTCGAATAATCCTGACAATTTGGTATCAGAGCCCGATGTAATGGGCAATGAGATCAATTCTAGATTCCAGAAGAACGTGCAATTACATAAACACTAATGGACTCTAAACTTGCAGCGATGGAACGTCTCAACAAAAGAATTGTCTAAGACATTCAAGAACAATTTTCTGGCTTGGGAATTGGCTCCACCAAAACCATCAATCCACGGAACCGACTCGAGTAGCACCCCGGCAACAGGTAGATCAACTACTCCTCCTATTAGAGCTAATACACTGCCTATTCAACTGGCTGGTCAAAATCATCAAACTAATGGTAATTCTAATTCAACAATACCAAGGTATGCAAGATTGGATTTTTCCTACTTGTGATGGTACCAATGACCCATTAAGTTGGGCACATCATTTTGGCCAACTCTTTTGAAAACTAACATACAACAGAAGTGGAAAAGGTTGGAGTCGTTGGGTTTCACATTTTGGGAGAAGCATAATTATGGTATTATCAGCTTAAATGAGCGAAGGGCCCAATGAGTTGGGAAGACTTTCAGAAATGTTGTTTTCAGCAATTTGGACTTCCTTAAAGTAGCACTACTGTGGATGATTGGTCGTGTTTGGGAAAACTGGTACAGTAGAAATTTATCATCAGTTCCAAAAAAAAGTTGGCTAGGCTATTCTAGAATACTGCAATGGGAATATTCATAGCAAGGTTGGATGATTCAATCAAATTGGATGTGCCGTTGCTAAAACCAGCTGACCTATAGGTGGCTGTGAGTGTAGTCAGGGCTTTAGAGCAAACACAACAACTGCAAAAGTTTGTGACATTCGCATGCACAACAGTCCCGTACAAGTCATAGCAGCAGAGTAAACTCAGCAAAGTCTGCTACTGGTCTAGCTGGCTCATCTACCTCGACTAATATCCAGACTAGCAACCAAACTCCTTTTGTGAAGCAATTAACTCATGCGGAAATGGCGGAGAGTAGAGCTCAGGTTTTGCCACAATCGTGACGAATAATATTTGGCCACTCACCAGTGCAAACAATTTTTTGGCTAGATGGAGAATTTAGTCGACGAAGCGATTCCAGAAGTGCCAGATAGTGCCTGGAAATTTCTTTACATGCAATTACAGGTAGAAGGCATGCACAAACTACGTAATTGCCTTCTCTGATTAACAGACAAAACATGCTTAGTCTTACTGATTCTAGAAATACCCACAATTTTATAAGTTCTACTGCTGCTAATCAATTCCTCGATATTTTCTCCTTGCACAATATTGGAATCTCCATTGCTAATGGAGAGAAGGTTCCATGCTTGGGGTCTGCACAAGGATAACAATTTCTGTTGGTGAACATAGCTTTACTTTAGATCCGTATGTTTCAGGGAGAACTATGGTATTGTGAGATGGCTTTGCATCTGTTAGGAAATGCAACTATGGACGAGCAACAACTGGAATACATTTTGACTGAGTTCAATGATATGTTCTAGGAACTTAAGTGTTTACCTCCATTGAGACAATGAGACCACCGCATCAGTCTGCTGCCTGGAACATCCCCTGTACTTGTTTGTCCTTATCGGTAGCCTCATCGGCAAAAGGATGAGATTGAGAAGCAATTTAACCAGATGTTGCAACAAGATTTATGCAACCAAGTCTCCTTTTTCTTCACATGGGTTAGTGGTATCTAAGCGAGATGGATCTTGATGCCTTTGTATTGATTATCGTGAATTGAATACTAAACAGGAAAGGACAAGTTCCCAATTCCAGTAGTGGACGAGGTACATGGTTCCAAGTACTTTACTAAACTAGATTTGAGGTTTGGATACTTCAAGTCCGCATGTCTCCTGCAGATGTGAAAAAGACAGCCTTGTGAACTCATCACTGCACTTTGGGTTCCTTGTCATGTCGTTTGGACTCACTTATGCCCCATCTACTTTTCGAGCTTTGGTAAATGAGGTCTTTCATGAGTCCGCATGAGTTCTTATGCCACTTTGAGTTGGTTTTGAATCTTTGATGAACGAGGTCTTTCATGAGTTGTTACGCCATTTTGTGTTGGTTTTCTTTGATGATATATTAATTTATAGTAGTGGTTGGGAGGACCATTTGGTTCATGTGAAATAGGTGTTTCGTTATTGCATGTACACCAACTATATTTGAAAAAATTCCAAATGTTGCTTTGGTACAACTCAAGTAGCATGTTTGGGGCATATTATTTCTATTAACAGGTACTGGGGTAGATAGGAGCAAAAGACATGCAATTTTAGGCTGGCTTCAACCTCAGTCAATTCCCTCGTTCGTGGATTCTTGGGATTGACAGGTTACTGTCACAATTTATTCGTGACTATGGATAGTCGGCGGGACCTCTGGTTAGTCTGCTCAAGAAAAACGCCTTCCAGTGGAGCAATTTGACCCTAGCTGGATTCCTGAAGCTTCAGCAAGCTTTATCCTCTGCTCCAGTACTAAGGCGGCTGCCTGATTTTAATATGACTTTCATTATAGAATGCGATACTTCAGAAGGTGGTATAGGGGCTGTTTTGCAACAGGGGGGTCAGCCCATAGCATTTTTTAACCGGTAGTTGGCGGTTTTTCACCAAAAAATAGTTGTACATGAGAGGAAGTTGATTGGCCTTGCAAAGGCAGTATAACATTGGCAGACGCCCTTTTCTTATATGAACAAATCATTACAGGCTGAAATACTTGCTAGAACAACGGCTCGCTATGTTTCCTCCAAAAAAAAAAAAACTGCTCACTACACCTCAAACAACACTGGTTGGGCAAACTCACTGTTGCGATTCTATAGTGGAGTACAGGGCTGGTTATTTCAATAAAGTTGCCTATGCTTTATCTAGAATGACACTTAAGGTCCCTTCTTTGAATGATATTATCTATCTTCGTAGCGCATTACTGGACCCCTTCCGTAGGAGCTTATGGAATCAGCAAAACTGTTAGGTTTGTACAATAAGTATTGTTTGCTTTTGTCCAAAGGCGTGCATCTACCTTTTACAGAATACTCCATATTTTAGCTATTACCAAATCATAAGTTAAAAGTGAATTTTAAACTTTTCTTTCATCATTTCCAGCATTGTAATCATAATCCTTGTGTACTTGTTTAAAACCGTCTGTACTATCACTACCTACACAATCATTTATATCTCTGCTCATCAAATTTATTGGTTAAATGCAATTCTTTAAACCAATTGACATTCCTATCTTTTCAAAACTTAATTTTAACTTTTGCATCTAATCCTAGTTATGGAGCCTTGTTAAAGTTTCTTATATTGCACTACATCGAGACACTAATGTGGCAGAACTTAGCTTCTTTTCCCATAAAGTTTCAATTATGAAGATGAGCAAGGGGGGTAATTGACATGGATAATTTAATATGGTGCACCAACATTGGTAAACCATGATTGAGATAGGTCTAACTGGATATCATGATAAAGAATGGATCTTGGACATAACTCAACCTTAAAAGGTAGCTCATGAGGGAAGAATTGTCCAAGTAATTTCAAATGACTAAACCATACTTTTTTCCTATATCAATTTCAATACTCCATAACTTAAATATTAGATTAAGAAATAATGTCATTAGTCATAACATATTTTAATTTTAAATGCCATTTGATAAGTTTCTGCATAAATTTTTTGATCAACATTATTTTGGACATTAAGTTGTTTCTTATTTCAATTAGGTAAGAACTTCAAATATTTAGCAATTTAAAATCTTAATAAGATTTTTTTTATATTTAACATTTGCCTAATACTCAAAATTTTGAGATTAACTATAATGTAATTGGAGAAAATTGTGTTTGAAAAGAAACCTCTTTGGCGAATTAACCATTACGTCCACCAACCAAATTTTGTAGTTGATATTATTACTCTTAGAAGCCTTTAAGCCATTTATTATCAGATATAACAATTACTCTCTCCAACAAAATTTATAACTAATATTGCTACTCTTACCAACCTTTAAACCATTTATATCGTGAAATGTATGCTCAACGTGAGGAGATTGTCTATACTATGTGGGAGGATTATATTAATGGACTGTACACTACAACTCATGCTTAGTTTTACTTTTTTATTGAACTAAAGTTAGATCGATAAATGTTGTATTTTCTTAGAATAACTTTGTGATATTATATGACACTTCTGCTTATTTGGTAAGATTGTATAAACAATTGAGGCAATTTTGATAGTTTTCACAATTTAAGGGGTTTTTATGTTTATGAATACAAAATACAACTTAAATATCCAAATTACATATCCAATCTCATATGATTTCATCACACATGTATATATAGTCCAAAATAATTGTCAACTTAGAAAGCTAAGATATAATTGAGTACGTTCTTCTATTTGGCCCTTAGTAATAATTAATTTGAAAGTAATAAACATCAACTAATTATTAGTATAAAATATTATAATTACTTAGATTAACTCATTTTCTATTTATGAAGCAGCTTAATATTTCAAATAATTTTAAAAAATAAGGATATGATAATCAAAAGTTGGCATGGGACAAAATCCTTTTTTTGGAACTTGGATTTGAACAATTTTTAGGATTATCTTGACTGTGTGTACATGTAATATATAAGCAACCTTTTAGGAAAGTTCATCAATTTATTTTTAGGGAAGTTAATCAATTTAAGTGCTTTATAAATATTTTGCCATTAGAACTTACCTCTGCAGTCTGATGGGCAAAATTAACAAATTTCAATGGAGAGATTTAGTGAAACCGCCCACTAAAAGTCGCTTCGCCTTTTCTTATGGAACGAAAAGCTAGCGAGGAACCAGGTTTCACAGTCTGAAGCTTTATGCTTGCTCATAATCAGAAGTGAATTCATGATTTTTCAACCTAGTGAATGTGGTTGTTATAAACGCGAGTACAACCGCTATACACTGGAGAGGAAGAAGTGTTCTACTGTCATCCCTTTTGATCTGACGAAGCTACAGAACAAAGAAGCGTCATTGGGTTCCTTGCTTGTTTCTGCTACTCTTCAGTTCTTGCCCAAACTATCTCAAAGTTGGGAACGACATCTCATTTCGCCTTTTCACTGAGTTTCAAGATTCTCAAGCTTTACTGCCATTGCCAAGGCCGACTTACGTAGTTGTCGTTGAAATCTCCCAAATTCACGGTATCATTTATACTGGTAATAATGATCCTAACGCTTCCCCCAATTTCACCGGGTATCCTCCTGATGCCCCAATGTATCGCTTGTTTGAGAATGTTGATGTGGAAGAGAAGGGGGTTTTCCCTGAGCACAATGTAAGTGCTGCTGATTATAGTAATGATCCAATTTGTAAATACACCAAGGATGTCCATAAGTATCTTGACATGTTGAGGGAATATACTGGTGAAGGTAGGGGTTGTCCAATAAAATCACCCATTGCAGCGGATGCAGCCAGAGGATTTGTCGAAGTCCAGCCATGTTATAGATCTTGGTGTCCAAGTCCAGGTATCATCATAAAAGATCTAATGAATGAGACTTTCCCTGTTTGTCAACAAGAGTTTAAAGAGGAGAATGAAGTGATTTGAACTTGTTGTAAGCACGCCTTTCATACGAGGTGTCTGGTGTTATTGCTATCCAAGAAGAACGCATGCCCAATTTGTCGTGTTGTCTATCCTTTGCCTTATTCGCCAATTTTGGACTGTCAACGTTGAAGGCACTAAAATAACTTGTTGGAGGTTAATGTTTGAATTATGTTGTGGTGGACACATTTGTCGAAGCCAATTTAATTAAGTATTTAATTATATTGCTAGTAGTTCTCTTATTATTTACAATATGATTTATGTTAGCTATGGTTATTAGTCTAGAATAGTATTTATGTTTCCTAGTTTGGTAATACTTAGACTTTCTATTGCTTTCTATTGTTGTAATAAGTCTCCTATTTAAAGGGGGGTTTGAGGAATAAGAAGTTCTTAGAATTTCAGCCAAAAACAAGAGATGAGGGTTCTCTCTTCCATTGCACTCTTAAGGTTTCAGTTTTCCTTTGAGTTGAATGTATATACAAAATAGGTCAATCTAAAGATATAAACAAAGAGATGGGAAAATAAAAAACAATTTATTTTGATTCTTTTGTTCATTATCATGCGACTCAATTCTTCTCTAATAATCCCAACAATTTGGTATCAGAGTCTGACACAATGGGCGATGAGATGAATTCCAGATTTCAGGAAGAACGTGCCATTACAGAAACACTAATGGACTCTAAACTTTCAGCATAGAACAATGCCTCAGTGAAAGAATTGTCCAAGTCATTCAAGGAGTACGATTTTCTGGCTTGGGAATTGGCTCAATAAACCATAATGGAATCGAGTTGAGTGCACCCCGACGACAGGTGGATCAACTACTCTGCTACTAGAAGCAATACAAAACCTATTCAACTAACTGATCAGAATCATCAAACTAGTGGTAATTCCCATTCAACAACCAAGGTATGCGAGGATGGATTTCCTACTTATGGTGGCACCAATGGTCGATTAATTTGGGACATCACTGTGAACAATTGTTTGAAAATCAAAATATAACGGAAGCGGAAAAGGTTGGAGTGGCTGGGTTTCACATGTTGGGAGAAGCACAATTATGGTATTATCAACTTAAATGAGTGAAGGGCCCAATAAGTTGGGAAGACTTTGAGAAATGTTTTTTTTTAAGTGATTTGGATCTCTTGAAAGTAGCAACCCAATGGGTAATTGGTCATGTTTCGGCAAATTGGTATAGTTGAAATTTATCAACGTTAGTTTCAAGAAAAGCTGGCTAAGGCTGATGAGTTTATTCCCAAAAACTTGCAATGGTAATATTTATGTCAAGGTTGAATGATTCAATCAAATTGGATGTGTCATTGAGCAAATCATCGGACTTATCGACGGCTATGACTGTAGCCAGGGATTTAGAGCAAAAACAACAATTGCAAAGAGTCGGTAACATTCGCATGTGCAACAGTCCCAGATAAGTCATGACAGCACAGTGAACTCCGCAATGTCGTGTACTAGTCTAGCCAGCTCATCCACCTCAACTAGTGTCTAGACTAGCAACCAAACCTCTTTTATCATGCAATTAACTTGTGAAGAAATGCAGAGAGTAGAGATAAGGGGTTTTGCTACAATTGTAATGAAAGTATTTAGCCACAGTATGTGACTTCCTTGTTGCTACAATTGAGATTGATTGTCATTTTGTCGGAGAAAAGATACTCTCAAGAGTTATTGTTACAAAGTTTGTGAAGTCAAGTGATCAGCTTGCAGATATCTTCACCAAGTCCCTCACTGGTCCTCGTATTAATTATATCTGTAACAAGCTAGGTGCTTATGATTTGTATGCACTAGCTTGAAGGGGAGCGTTGGAATAGGAATAGGAATATATAATCCTATTTAGAATTGGCATAAGAATAATATGTTGTTTCTTACTTGGTAAAGGATTACATTGTAGTATCTACATATAGGGTCTCTATGTAATAATGTAGACACACAATTCAATAATATTTTTCTTCAATATTTCCCACACTATTGTGAGCATTCAATTTTTTTCATCTTGTTTTGTAGCCAATCGTGGTTCTAGGTATATCTGTATCCTATATACAAATCAATTCATGCAAGAAAAGATCTATTCCCCTCCTGAATTCACGAGTAGACAATATATTTAGTTTAATGGTGGCCAAACATCAAAATACTAATTCTAGATCACAAGAATAATTTATACGATAACTTAATTCACCCACAAAATCTATGTTCAACACTAATTCATAGCTACAGACCCAGAACAAGGGCATTTAGCCACTCATGCTTATCAAAAACACAAATTAAATTGATTTCATGCAATTCAATGTTTAAGAAAAGGTAGAAGAGAAGAAACCCAAGGTGAAAATCAATGTTTGCTCTTCTCCCTTTTCCAAGTAGGATAAGTCATTCTTTAAAAATCTAGAAATCTTGTCGGGGCTTCCTTGGCGTGATGCGCCAACAGTGCGTCAGCCATGGTACCTCAGGAGCTTGACTTTGGCGAGGCGCGCCAATAGTGCACCAGCACTACTGATGCATCAGGATTTTGGTCTTGGCGCGGTGCGCCAACAGTGCATCAACCTATGCCTGTCCAAAGTTTAGGGCTAAGGCAACTTGCCAACAGTGCACCCCAACCCAAATTTATCATGCGACTCCTTTGCAAGCTCCTTTGAGTTGTGTCCAAGCCTTTCTCCTTTGCTCTCAATTTCCCGTGCTCATTTCCATTTCAAAATTTCTGGAGTTGCTAATCACATGTTTTAGTGCAAAATCCGTGCAATATCACTCGAAGCATAACATCAGGAATAGAGAATACTCTTAAACAAGATGTAAAGAAGGGAAAAATATAGTAAATAGGCATATAAATACGCCCAAGATCATTATTCCTTGGGTGGATTTGATATTGTTTTAGGAGTTTAAAGTGGTTACAGTCTTTGGGTCCTATACTTTGGGATTTTGTGGTACTTACTATGAGTTTTCCAATGGAAGGAAAATCATTTTTGTTTCAGGGGCAACAATGGTACGGTGTGAAGGCTTTGCATCCGTTAGGAAAGGGAACTACAGAGTACAGACGAGCAACGACTGGATACCTTTTGACTGAGTTCGATGATCTATTCCATGAACCTATGAGTTTACCACCACTGAGACAATGTGACCGCCACATCAGTCTGCTGCCCGGAACAACCCCTGTAGTTGTTCGTCCTTACCAGAATCCTCATCAGCAAAGGGATAGATAAATCTTGGCACCATTGTTTTAATTATCGTGAATTGAGTGCAAAGTAATAAAGGACAAGTTCCCAATTCCAAATAGTGGGCAAGTTACTGGATGAGTTACATGGGGCCAACTACTTACTATACTAGATTTGAGGTTTGGATACTATCAAATCCGCATGTCTCCTGCAGATGTGGAAAAGACAGCCTTGTGAACTTGTCACGGGCACTTTGAATTCCTTGTCATGCCATTTGGACTCACTAATGCCCCATCCACTTTTCAAGCTTTGATGAATGAGGTCTTTCATGAGTTCGTGTTGGTGTTTACTGATGGAAAAAAGATACGACAAAAGAAGAAAAGGAGTGCCTTCTATTAAGTTGGAAGAAGAGATGTTTAAATACAATGAATTTCATTATAGAATGCGATGCTTCAGGAGGTGGTATAGGGTCTGTTTTGCAACAGAGAGGTCAACCCATGACATTTTTTAACCGATAGTTGGCGGCTCATCACCAAAAAATAGTTGTACGTGAGAGCAAAGGCAGTATAACATTGGCGGCCATACTTGTGCGGACGCCCTTTTCTTATATGAACGGATCATTACAGGCTGAAACACTTGCTAGAACAACGGGTCACTACACCACCTCAAACAACACTGGTTGAGCAAACTCATGGGTTATGATTTTACAGTGGAATACAGGGCTGGTCATCTCAATAAAGTTACCGATGCTTTATATAGAACGACACCTGAGGACCCTTGAGTGATATTAGCTACCCTTGTAGCTCATTACTGGACGCCATCCCGTGAGGAGCTAATGGGATCAGCAAAACTGTTGGGTTTGTATGATACAGTCAATCTAGGAGATTTTCGGACTGGCAAGTTCAGCATGGGTTGCTTGTGTTTAAAGACTGCATCTACCTTTTACAGAATTCTCCTTTGCTACCTACTGTACTTTCCGCCCATCATGATAGTGCGCATGAAGGGATACAAAAAAACTTGCACTGAATTCATGAAGATTTCTGCTGGAAGATATCAAAACGGACATTGCCACAGATGCTGCCGTCTGCCTGGTGTATCAACGGAAGAAATCTGAATATTTAACTCCACAGGATTGTTACAACCTCTCTGGCTACCAAACTCAAATCTGATCAGACATATCCATAGATTTTATTGATGGCTTACCCAAGTCTTGGAGGAAGTCCTTGCTTGGAGTAGTGGGTCTCGAAATATGGTCATTTCATATAATTGGTGCACCCACAGCTGCTTGTGTGGCTCAGGTTTGAGCAAATTGTTCGTTTGCATGGGATACCAGAAACTATTACTTGTGACAGAGATGTGGTTTTTACTAGCACTTTTTGGAAGGAACTTTTTCGCTTGAATGGTTCTAAGTTACAAATCTCATATTCTTATCACCCTCAGGCAGATGGTAAGACGGAGTTCGTTTACCGTCTGTGGAATGTGCCTTTGTTGCTTTGTTGGTGATTAAACTCGAAAGTAGGTTGCTTAGGTTCAACGGACAAAATTTTGTTACAACACATCTTTTCATTCAGCATTGCAAACCCCAACCTTCAAGGTTCTCTATGGCCGTGAACCACCTCGTTTGCTTTCATATCTAACCGGGACAACTTGGTGTAGAAGCTGTTGAGAGTGCATCGCTGGATCATAATTACATTTTCGTTGATATCCAAAATCTGCTACGAGCAGCCCAATAACGAATGAAAAGATATATATTATGATAAGGGTCATTGTGACGTCAAATTTGCTCCAGGGACAATTGTATGGCTTTGTTTACATCCCTACACAGTCACTACCCTATTTGGATAAAAGTTTCACTACCCTATTTGGATACCTTTATTTAACCTGAAGCCAGTTTCTACACTTTTTTGCAACGTACTACTCCGGAACTAGACCAAGTGTCTTGTTCTTCTTCAGTCCACCAATAAGGAACGGATGTCAGGTTTAGACCGTCATGAGACAGGTTAGTTTTACCCTACTGATGACGGTGTCACAATAGTAATTCAACCTTGCACCTGTTGTTAAAAATTATAAGTTTAGTCATGCTTCAAAATCCTCACCAATGGTGATTATTCCATGTATGAACAATCACTATGGAGTGCAGAATGAAA
>JAPFFP010111527.1:0-18589 GCA_026153255.1 Solanum medicagineum | reverse complement strand
TGGGAAATTCAGGGTAGATGTGTCTAGGTGCCCCTACCGGGCACTGGTCACGTCCCTAGGTCGGGATGTGACAATGATGATGATGACTATTTGTTATCCTACATATATTCCATGGGATTGAACAATACCATGCTGCAAGATAGAGGAGGAACAACTAGTGATGTGATAAATCAAGAATACGCCTATTGTTGTGGAAAAACAAGGCGACACAAATGACATGATCCTCCAACAATCTCTACCAAAAATCCCAATTTTGGAAAAATTCGAAAGAGAGTCATCATTGAAACTAAAGTTCGCCATTGATCAACCTTCGAAAATTTCATGTGATTTTTTGAAAGAGCAAGATAATCCTAAAGCCAAGGACCCCCCATACGCCAAAAAATTCATGTTTGAAAAGAAATTTCATGAAGTTAACTTATCATTCTAGTTTTGAAATATTAGAGCAAGGAAAGCTAATGATCCTCAATCAAGAAAGTGACTTCATGAAGCCAAAATTCTTTATGAATAATCCACATGAAATTTCAACAAGTATGAGCACAAAGGAACAAGAAAAGCCTTTGACCAGTGGCGTGATCCTCCAACGATCGATGCCACATATTCTGACTTTGGAGAAAGTAAAAAGTCAGTTGATGGTTGGCAATGATAGCTATAGAATTTTGAGTTCCTTGGATAACAAAAGAAGATGCATATTTTCCTTCCCCTTTTTATTTTCAATATATATATTATATTGATATGCCAATTATTTTATTTTTATTAATTATGATATTTCTTCACTTTTCTTTAATCAATTCTTAGACGTAAGTAAACTTTTTGTTCTTTTCATTTTGGTTTAGCAGTGTCAATGGAAGTCCTATAAGAAGGTCACCTAACAGGACAAGCTCAAGATACCAACCATCTGGGAGAGAAATTGATCCAAACAATCATGAATCAGATAGGTATGTTTTCTCTTTTTTATTATTCAAATTATCATCAATATGTCAATTTAGGAAAAATATTAATTCATAATATTGTATCTCCCATGTTTCAATCATATTAGTTTACATATTATATAGTATAGTGTTTTTCAAACTGTTATAATATTTTTAGCATATGATACACACACACACGCCAAAAAAGACATAGTATGCTTGTTACAGAGGAGATGTGTGTTTTAAAACTTTTTCATGTTAGGTTGCTCAAAATATTTTACAAAATATTTTCTCTAGAAAAACAAGTTCTTTGGGGAAAAAAAGATAAGTAGTAGCATCTATCATGATAAATGATCTCTTAAAACAATAGTAATGCTCAATATATATAACTCACTTCATCTTGTTAATATTTTTCAGGGTTCAACAAAGCAATTCAGAGTCAATTTTCAGTGGATCACAAATTTCAGGTGACAGAAGATATTTTTGTGGAAAAATATTTTTTCTAGCCAATTATTAGATATGAGAAAATATCTCAAAAAATATTCCATGAAAAACATCTTTTAGATGTTATATCTTTCTTTGCTTTATTAAAATTAGTGATATTACACTATACTTGAAGTATTAACATTGTTTTTCTTCAATGTATCTCTACATAGGAATTGTTACTGATTATGCGAGCTCCTCCCATCATAGATATATGTTGTTAAACAACATTCAGGGGAAATCAGATTTCTCTCAAGTTGCTGAAATTGGGAATCAAAACGGTCACAATGGAGCATTCTTTGGAAGAAGTTCAAATTCAGTTAATTATTCAAATAATAACTTCCAACATTCTCCAGCTTATACTCGTCAGATTACTGATGGGGATATGTTATAATCTTCTTGGATGCAAGGTTGGAATGCACAAGACAGTCATTTCAATACCCCAACCAACTGGCCTACGAGTCCTTTTCACTAACTCAAGAGAGATATCCATGAGTGTATTTATGTTGAAATGCGAAGATGACTAACCTACCTAGTATATATGCATATAAGGCTAAAAGTATCTTGTAATTTTTGATATTCAAGAAATATAATTTTTAGAACAATATTCTATTGCGTTGATAGCTGATATTGGTATATAATCTACAACAAGTTGTGTAGCTATATATTTTTATTGTGTCTCTTATTTATTTAGATATTACTTCTCTCTGCTCCTTGTATCATTGATACATCTCTTTTAGTTATTAACTATTATCATTTGTCAAGATTGAAGCTATATTGAATTAAAGAAATCTAAAAAATGCATCCCATTATGAAAATGATTGTTAAGTCATGCAGTATATATAAAGAACAAAAAATATGAGTTACCAAAAAGGTGGCTTCTTTGCAACAACTTCTATCTTAATAAGAATTCTTTTATGCTTCATTAATTTTCGTTAAAGGTAGTTACCGTTAAGTAAGTTTAATATAGTATTCAGTTTTTTTCTAAATTTGTATAAATTTCAGCTAATATTTTAATAGAATATTCAGATTTTGGTATTATCAGTTATTCGAGAAAAGAGAAATTACTCTACATAAATTTGCAATACAAAGGGGTGCAGGTTGGAGTTTTATCATATCATGTCAAGTCCTACTAAGTAATTATTAGTTATTTTTTCATACTGATGGATACAGTTGGAGTCGAACTGATGTTTCTCTTCAGAGTTTGTTTTTTCGAACTATTTCTATTAGTGAGTTATGAATTGGTTGATTTGGAAGTCGATGAGTTTTCTTTAACTACTCCTTTCGAATATTGATTGACTTGCACACTAATGTATTCTTTTATAAGTTAAATCTTCTGTTGACTGAATAGTGAATTGAATCAAGTGGTTCACTGGGATCAACAATGATTTTGAGTGTCGACCACGTCTAGGGTTTTTTCTCGAGACATGAAACATCACCAGTTGCTCCCACCACTGATTTCAAAGCCTTAGTATTGGAATACATGCTTGCAGTTTACATTTCCCTCGTATATATATTGATACTCAGTTTTAGCATATTCCTCCGCAAATAAGAAACTTTTTTTTTTAAATCAATTTTTTACCATGATTGCAGAGTATCCGTAAGATGAAATAGTATCCATGAGTTGATATGTTTATAGTTTTTGGCATTCTGATGATGGAGACGTTTACTTGGAACCTGGTGATGAAATATTTACTGGATATTTTAGCATATGACATTGGGTCAAATATTCTTTTCATAATGTTTTTTTAAAATTGAGTTATTGCTCGTTTTAATTGATAAATTATCTTGAATTAAGAATTTATTTTTGATATCTGTGGAGTGCTGAAAAGAGGAGTGTAGACCAACCTTTGCATGTTTCAGTAAAGGATCAATCGATGATGTTATTGAGTAAATATGTCTTTTCGTACTCAACCTTGCTCAGAGATTATCGAACTCCTCAGAGGTTGTAATTGGTTAGTTCCTTTCAGCATCTAGATTTCACTATCTTTTATTTATCATTTGTCATTATTTTTCAAATAGTTATAGTATTGTGACGTTGTTCATATTTTTGTACAAGCCTTGTACTCATGTAACCATTTTGTCTCGTCCCGAGAGGGTACCCTTGGCGTGGATGGCACGCGAAGACTATTGCTAGCCTCCGAGTGAACCACTTGACCTCATCGTCATATCGTACTCAATAGTGGAGGAAATAACTCAAAAAAATATAATATTATTAATGAAAACTCACTCACAGTTTCAAAAGAACAAGGTTTGAAATTATACAATACTTTTAAGAAATCACTCCCTCAACGTCTATGAAGCCTCTATTCAACAATCCAGACGGTGCCATGACAGGCGATAGACACCTCAAATGAAAATAGTACTCAATAAAAGACACAAGGTAAAAAGGGCTTCTCCGGAATGTACAGAGAGCTCACCAACTCTGAAGTGTACAATTTGGATCTCACCGGTGCATGGGCTGAAGTCCTCTATCTCCAGTATTTGTATCATTAAATGATGCAGCGCCAAAGGCGTCAGTACGTGGAATGTACGGTAAGTCCCACGGCTCAAATATAACAACAACAATAATAATAAGCTCAAAAATACTCATCTCGACCCCTCAACTCATGCTCAGCTCAGTATATAATAGTTAAAACATATCATGCATAATACATAAATGTATAATGGAAGTAAACTTAAGTTTATAAATCTCATGCCCAATCAAAGTTGCTTAGGAGTTTCTCTTGATCGATATACCTCCCACCACCATAAGTTAGGTGATGTACAACGAATTGGCATCATTGCCACGCCCGTCCTATACATGCCACGGCATAGAACGATCAACTCTCTCTTGGATCCAGGGTAAATGTTCACTTGCGGGACAAGTCACTAGAACAATGCTGTATGACTATCCTACGTTGGCAACGTAGTTCTGTCGGTTAAAGTAAAAGTATACTCGCTCCCGGCTTGTTGCTCGATACTCCTCCCAAGACTTAAGCATGCTCAAATCATCATGTAACTCAATCCTCAATACTTAATCAATCAACTCATCCTCAACCTCATAGAGTTATCTCAATTCATCTCAAAGATTCATCAATTCATTCAATCACATACAAGTACTCTAATATAGTCAACTCAATAATCATGTAACTTATTATGCTCAACTCAATTCAAATGGTCATTTGGACTCTTTTAACCTTACTCATCATGTTATGTAAACAAGTTTATAATGTAACAGGTTTTCATATTCAACGACTCAAGTATTCTCAATTCGTCATATTAACCTCAACTTAACTTCATATAAGCTCTTTTCACATAGAACATAAATCTCAAGACATATATAATCTCAAGTAGTAAAATCCTCATATAATAGCAAGAGAATAAATAAAACTTCCTCATCAACAACTTCTTTTAAATCTCTAACTCAAGTAAATAAAGTGACATGTAGGGTCTTTCGATTTAACTTTGATACATCAAGATAAATTCATCACTCCTCACAAATAATATTCTAATAATAAAGTACTTAAAAGTACACAAAAATAAACTCATTTATATAAAATACCTTATTATAAATGATTTAGAAAATAGGAGCAACTTATAAAAATAAAATTGGCGAAGCTCTACACAATAAAACACCTCCCTTCAGCTAAAAAAACTCTCACAAAATATTGTGTAAGTATCTTTGTTTTCTCGCCTTCAGTTTTCTTCTCTGTGTATTTTCTTCTTACATAACTTTGCCTTAACAAATGTAAACTTACATATTTATACGCACAAAGGCAGTAACAAAGTTTTAATGTGCCAATAGTGGATTAGCCACTGACAAAAATAAATAAATAAAAAAATTTATAACATTATGATCCACTAGACTAGTGGACATCCAAATCAAAGGACACTAGACAGTGGATATGGTTATCCACTCAACAAAAGGTAGAGCATTATCATGTAAAGAAGTATTAAAAAAAATAACGTGAGAGGATAGTGCAATAATAAAGAATAATATTAAAAATGCACACTAAAAATCCCCCACTCATTTTAAAAAAAACTTCCTTACACTATTCCAACTCAAGTAGGCAAAATTTCGGGATCGTTACATTATCTCCCTCTTGGGATCATTCATCCTCGAATAAAGAGAATATATGTTAAGGCACGAATCCTCTCATGAACTCTAACAATTAATTACCCCTCGACTGACTCATTTAAACCAATCAAATATGGAATGCAACAATTATAACAATCACATCACATTAGCAAGTCATACTAATCCTCACTCGAACCTAGAACTCTATTGTATCCATGAATGAAAGAAAAACTCAATGAATAGGAATTTAGAAGGAACTATTATCGTCAATTCTCTTGTCATCCGTAAACTGGAATAAGTGGGGGTATCTGGCCTTCATGTCCTCCTCCGCCTCCCAAGTAGCTTTTTCTATGAATTGATTCCTCTACAATACCTTAACAGACGCAATCTCTTTGTTTCTCAACCTTCGAATCTGGCGATCAAGGATTTGGACAAGAATCTCCTCGTAACTCAGACTATCTTTTACCTTAACTCTCTCGACAGGCGCTACCAACCGTGGATCTCCCAAACATTTCTTAAGCATAGAAACTTGGAAAATCGAGTGGATAGCCGCTAATTCTGAAGGTAGCTCCAAC
Organism: Solanum medicagineum; assembly: GCA_026153255.1. Taxonomy (NCBI): domain Eukaryota; kingdom Viridiplantae; phylum Streptophyta; class Magnoliopsida; order Solanales; family Solanaceae; genus Solanum; species Solanum medicagineum. The sequence goes on along the minus strand of JAPFFP010111527.1, from coordinate 12,563 downwards.
TCATATGCAACTTTACCCACTCTCTTTATGACTCGGTAAGGACCAATGTATCTTTGGCTCAGCTTTTCTTTCTTCCCAACCTCATCACTCCCTTCATGGGTGACACTTTCAAATATACCCAATCATTGATCTCAAACTCTAAGTCTCTTCTTCGGACATCCATATAAATTTCTGTCGGCCCTGTGCAGTCATCAACCTCTCATGAATGACCTTCACTTTCTCTACCGTTTGGTGAACCAAGTATGGTCCGATCAACTCTGCTTCTCCTACCTCAAACCATCTAATCAGCGATCTACACCTCCTTCCATAGAGTGCCTCATATGGGCCATCTGAATACTCGAATGAAAACTGTTGTTGTAGGCAAACTCTATTAAAGGAAAATGGTCATCCGAATTACCTTTGAAATCAATAGCACATGCTCTCAACATATCATCCAACGTCTGAATAGTACGCTCTGCCTAGCCATCTGTCTGAGGGTGGAAGGTTGTACTTAGATTCACCCTAGTACCCAATCCCTTATAGAAAGACCTCCAAAATTGAGAGGTGAATTGAGCTCCTCTGTTCGAGATGATGGACAACGGAACTCCATGCATCCTCAGAATCTCACGAATATAGAACTTGGCAAATTCCTCTGCAGTGTTAGTTGTCTTGACCGCCAAGAAGTGAGCATACTTAGTCATTCTATCCACTATTATCCAAATGGAGTCTCATGTTGCTTTCGAGACCTTGGTAAGTCGGTAATAAAGTCCATATTGATCGTTTCCCACTTCCGTTCTGGAATTTCGATGTTCTGAGCCAAACAACTTGGTCTTTGATGCTCAACCTTGACCTGCTGACAATTGGGACACTTCACAACAAATTCCGCAATATCCTTTTTCATTCCATTCCACCAATAGACTTCTCTCAAGTCATGATATATCTTGGTAGAGCCAGGATGGATGAAATACCTGAGTTATGTGCTTCCTCCATGATTCTCTCTTGAACATTATGAATATCAGAAACACACAATCTGCCCTGATACCTCAATACCCCATCTCCCACTTTGGCGAAAGCCATGACCTTTTGCTTATGCACATTATTTTTCAACTGCAATAGAGCAGGATCTCGGTCTTGCTTTTCCTTCACCTCTGACACTAAAGATGAAGTAGACCTATTCTGGACATTAACCCCCCCTCATTATTCTCTTCAAGTTGTACTCCCAATCTAGCCAGTCTATGCACCTCTTTGACCAACTCTTTGCTTTCTTCCTCCACATGGGCAATGCTTCCCATGGACGTCCTACCAAGAGCATCGGCAAACACATTAGCCTTACATGGATGGTGGAGAATGTTCATATCGTAGTCCTTGAGCAAATCAAGCCATCTTCTTTGCCTCAAGTTAAGCTCCTTCTGGGTGAAGACATATTGTAGACTTTTGTGGTCCGTGAACACATCAACATGCACTTTATACAAGTAGTGGCGCCAGATCTTGAGAGCGAACACCACTGCTGCCAACTCTAAGTCATGGGAGGGGTAGTTCTTCTCATGCACTTTGAGCTATCTAGAAGCATAGGCAATAACCTTCCTTTTTTGCATTAACACACATCCCAATCCCACTCTTGAGGCATTGCAGTAGATAACAAACCCATCAGTCCCATCGAGGAAGGTCAACACCGGTACAGTAGTCAACCTCGTCTTTAACTCATGAAAACTTTTCTCACACTCGTCGAACTATTGAAACTTTACCTTCTTCTGAGTTAGTTTAGTCAATGTTACGACTATGGAATAAAATCCTTCAACGAACCTTCGATAGTAACCAGCCAATCCCAGAAAACTTTTTATCTCAGTCGGTGAGGTTGGTCTTGGCCAATTCTTAACCGCCTCAATCTTTTGAGTATCCACCTGAATTTATCTCCAGAAACCACATGACCTAAGAAGGCCACGGATTTGAGCCAAAATTCACACTTAGAAAACTTTGCATACAACTCATGATCTCGGAGCATCTGCAAAGCAATTCTGAGGTGATTGGCGTGCTCCTCCTTATTCCTAGAATACACCAAAATGTCAACGATGAACACAATAAAAAATATGTCAAGAGTACTGCCTGAATACCCTATTCATTAAGTCCATAAAGGCTGCAGGTGCATTTGTCAACCCAAATGACATCACCAAAAACTCAAAATGACCATGTCGGGTTCGAAAAGCTGTCTTCGGGATGTCACATTCTCTCATTTTCAACTGGTGATAGCCTGAAAAGACCTAGGGCTAAGAGAGAAAAGAGAAGAGAGAAGAGCGAGGAGTTGGAGATTTCAAGTCGAATTCATGCCAAATTGATTGTTTACCTTTATTCGAGGTATGTAAGGCTACCCAAAACATGAGATTGTTCTCCCATGTGTCCCATAGATGCTCTTAAACGTGAGTTGAAAGTTCTTGAGTTTACAGACATGATTCTTGATTATCTTTCTTGAGAAATTATATTTATTATATATATTTTCATATGTTGGTGATCATCATAAATTTATTTTCTTGAATTGAATATTTTTCATGAGATATTGTATAAATCCTATATGTTAATTATTAAAAGCATGCATGAAAGAAGATAGGAATTGAGCCTTATATATATATATTTTCGTGAATGTGATGAATATCATAATTGAATTACTTATTCACATGGTTTAAACGAATGAGCCGTGTGATTATACAACCTACATAATTATTTTGCTAATGAGTTCAAGAACGAACCTAGGGATTGTTTTTCTAGAGCCTTGATCACATAATTGTATTTGCTGGTTGTGGTCTGAATTGTGAACCTCAAAGAGGTTGAACGTAATCTTAAAGGAATACATCCTAATTCCTCGAGCTAATGAATGAATAATGAATTGATGTCCAAGTCTGAAGGAGACTAAATGAGGACAAAGGATGAATGTTAATGTTTATGAGCATGTTTGAGTTTGTGTGAGGAGTATTGAGTACTGAAATGAGTAAGAGTGAGTCTCACTCATCTTCATAAATACGTGGCCAGCGTAGGTGAGGATTAGACCGTAAGAAACAAATGTTTCCTTAGTCCCAAAAGAGGACTTGACGTTATTTCTAATCTGGATCCAATAATGTACACCCTTTGCCTTGACAAGTATTGGTTAGATGGGGCAACGCCATCGGTAACGATGTGCTATCACCGGCTCATAGGTGATGGGTGTAGGTCTGAGAAACCCCATATAAGCTTCCTCTTAATAGTACTTAGATATTGATGTAATGGTATGAGTCTTTTCGGATGTTAATGTGATGATATATATTTAAATAATAGAATTTAATATAGTAATTAATTTTTTTCTTGTTTATGTTATTTTTGAAGAAGAGGATGAAAATTAATGATGAAGAGGCCCTGATCGTCCCCGTAAGGATGGTTCTACTGTAGTCAAATAGGGAAATCCAAATTACCTAACTAAATTGGTATGAAAAGGCAATCTGGTCATCCTCCTAAGATTAGGACAATCAATGCTTCTCCTGCATCAGCTGTGGCTTCCCCCAAGCCTAGAGGGCGGCCAAAGAAAGGTTCTACTCCTCGATGAAGAGGCTGACCTAGGAAGAGTGTGGGTGCTAATACTGGTGCTAATGCGGCTAACATTCCTGCTGGTGATCCCAATATTCCTGCTTGTAGTGACCCGAGTGGACCAATATCGACCCCTAAACGACAGGAAAAGCCACCAAAGTCTAGCAATCAAGGTGGACCTACTGCTACTGTTGTAGGTGTCACAGATGTGCCTACTGCTACTGTTGTAGGTGTCACAGATGTGAGGGCTTTCCTAATATTGTTGGTGGTGTTGCAAATGGGGTAACTCCCCTTGGAAAGAGTCATGGACAGCCTCCAAAATCATACAACAAAAATTATTTATTGTCATATAAAGTAACTAAAGTTTGAAATTCCCTATGGATGATTCATAAATAACTTTTACTTCAACTGAGAAAGAGATACGAAGGAGTAAGATTGTTGCAAACCCAAAGAAAAACAAATGGGAAAGTAAGGTTGTCCTATGGTGGCACCATGTTAGAAGAGCAAGTAGATTTGAAAACTGGGAGGAATTAGAAAACCCTACAAGTTGAACATGTTTATATAAAGAGGATGTGTTGTGCTGGGCGCTATGGACCAGGCCAAATAGTTTGTTATTTATTTAGGGTTGGGCCCAAAAGTGTGCATTTGTTTTCTTTTGAATAAATAAAAGCCCAGTTTTACTTTAAAAAAAAACTTCATGAGGTCACTTCCTTGATTAAGGATTATGAGCTTTTCCTGTTCTAATATTTCCAAAATTAGAATGATAAGTTGGCTTCATGAGATCTCTTTTTTAATGTGAAATTTTTGGCATATGTGGATCTTTGGCCTTAGGTAAAATTCTCAAAAGCTGAATTAATGGTGAATTTTGATTTCAAGGATGACTCTCTTTCTAATTTTTCTAAAATTGGGATCTTGGGCAATATTTATTCTAGAATCATGTCATTTATTTTAGGATTGTCTTGATCCCTTCTTCTTGAAATACTCATATTGTTATCTTGTTTCTTCATAACAATAGGTGTAGGGATAAGTTTTAGGTTTTTCTTGATTTATCCCATCACTAAAACTATTTTTGCTTGTTCATCCTTCCACTTACAATATGAAAACATTGTTAATCCCATGGAATAAATATAAGATAATGAATAATCATCATCCTCATCAAGGGCTGATGAATAACTATGAATGTTGGTGGTGGTCATGGGTTGCTGCTCCTTAGGAATAATATTAAATAATTTTGAAACATTCTCAGAATTTTGATGATGATTTGGAGAATAATTTTCTACCAAGGTGCTAGGTATAAAGGTTGTGTTCATGTGCTACTCTTGAGGTATATCAAATATTTTTGACAAGTCTTCTTTATTCACCAAAATGAAAGATTTTTTAGGGGTCTCCATTTGCACCAAAATTATATATTTTTTCCAAGTCTATTTCTTCAGCAAAATCAAATGCATGTGTGTGTGTGTATGAAAATGTTGAAATGTTGTTTACAACCCCAAATTAGGTGACATGAGTACAAGGCTTATAGAATAATATGAACAAGGCTCGCGTGGTAGCCAAAGGCTACAACCAACAATACGACATAGATTATGATGGGACCTAATGTCCGAAAATACTTTAACTATATGAAAGATAATGGCAAATGATAAATAAAAGGATGAGTAAATTTGAAAAACTTATATCCCATATACTAGATCAACGTCACATTACATAAGTATAACCACAATGGATAATTTTATATTTGTCTTTGCATAGAAAACTACAATCGTCCCTTTCTGCCTCAGGATTTATTGTTTATATACACTAATAAACATGTATAAAGCTCCAAATAGTTACATTAATATTGATCATCAAGGTATTTATTCCTCTACTATACCATGGGATAATGCATTATATTATACTGAAGAAATAGACTTGCCAAAAATATTTAATTTTGGTGTAGATGCAGGCCCATAAAAAATCTTTGATTTTGCTGAAGAAGAAGACTCGTCAAAAATATTTGGTATGCCTCAAACAGCAGCACATGAATCTTTGGTTTTGCTGAAGAAGAAGACTTGTCAAAAATATTTGATATGCCTCAAAGAACAGCACATGAAAACAACCATTATACCTAGTACCTCGGTAGAAAATACTTCTCCAAATCATCATCAAATTCTGATAATGTTTCAGAATTATCTAATGTTATTCCTGAGGAGCACCAACCCATGACCACCACCAACATTCCTAGTTATTCATCGTCCCTTGATGAGGATGATGATTATTTATTACCTTATATTTATTCCATGGGAGTGAACAATGTTTCCATACTGCAAGTAAAATGACCCCAAAAAGTGCCCAAAAATGTGCCTAAAAAATGCTCGAAATCGTAATTCTCATATATCTCAAAATCCGTACGTGATATTAGAAATCTGAATTCATATTCTTGACCAGGGGGTCAAATTGAGTAGGAGATGGGTCTAACCCCGATTTTAGAGCAACTGTATCAAAATTTGAAAATCGCAAAAAATGAGATTTCTAGTGACGATCCGCGCCTCTAGCGCGGCGCGCCAACGGCGCGCCAGAATGTTAAAATGTGCCAATTTTCTTGTCCGGTCCAAGGTCTTTGGGTCTTGGGCCTAAGCCTTCCTATGCGTGAAAATACCCATACTTAGCCATATTTCACCCTCATATCATTCAAGACATTCTCAAATACTCTCTCAAACACTTAGACAATATTTCACCTCAAAATTCAAGTGTCCAAAATCTCTTCCAGATCTTAAGGATGTCAATCAAGCTTCAAATCTCCATTTCCAATCTTCATCAAGAGTTCTCCAAAGCTAAGGTATGTGGGTTTCAACCAATGGTTCCTTTCACCCATATTGCCCAAGCTTCCTTTTTACCTAAATTGCATGATTTAAAGTTGATTTACTCATGGGTCTTACTTATTATGAATTTCACTGCACACTATGTTGGGGTTTCATGAAATTGTGATTATTTTAGCATGTTTTGAGCTATGAATCAAAGATCTATTGTGAGATCTGATGAAGGATTTTGATGTATATTGCTTGAGGATGTTACCAAGTATCTATTGATAGTCTTATACTGAATTTTCTAACATGATTCCACTCTTGAATTGCATGATTTTACACTAGCAGTACACACTCGCCAAGTGTTTGATAAAATGTTAGGTTATGATTTCTTGAGGAATTGAAAGTCTAATGTATGTATTACGAGTTGAATGATTATATGATGACAAAAAGGAATATATTTATATGATATTATCTCTATAGTGTTGGGAATTGACCAAGCCTCACTCGGGAGGTTGTAGGCTCGGGTAACATTGTTGAGGGGTTTGAACCTTGATCGCCTCGCTCGGGAGGTGGTAGGCCAGTGTAACATTGTTGAGGGGTTTGTACCTCGATCGCCTCGCTCAGGAGGTGATAGGCCCATGTAACCATGTCGAGGGGTTTGTACCTTGATGACTATGTTGAGGGGTTTGTACTTCATCAACCATGTTGAGGGGTTTGTACCTCATCAACCAATTGAGGGGTTTGTACCTCATTCGCCTCTCCAAGGGCGTGGTAGGCCTTGGAAATTCACTAATAATGGTTTCTCCTTACACATGTATTATGTTCTATATAAGCATGATTCAACTTTAAGCATCATTCAAACATGCCATATTGCTATATGCTTATTCATTGCCTATGTTATGCATTTTGTTTATGGTGCTTATAACTTGTTGCATTGCATCCTACATACTTAGTATATTCAAACGTACTAACGCATACTCTATACCTACATGATGTCACTATATAGGAACCGGAGCCCTGCTTGAGCATCTTCCTCCACATGTCTAGTACGATTTCTCTTAAGCTAGTTGGTGAGTCCTCCATTCCTGGGACAATATGTATGATCTCATGCTATGTACTAAGACTATCTTTCTTTTATGTATGTATTGACTATGAGGGTGAGCCTGGTTGCTTGTCTTGACCCCGGCTAAGTATCTATGTAGTAGAGGTGTTGTTGGACATGATGTGTAATTACGCTATGAGCCTTGATTCTCTTATCTCTTGATTTTTATATTATGAAAGTTCTCCCTAGTCCCTTTGCCCTTATTTCCATTTTTTTCAAAGCTATTCAATTGTTTTCGCGACCAAGGATGTATAATGATATGCTAAGAGGCTTGTTTGGGGTTCCTTCGGGTTTCCTATTCTCCGGTCACGACTAGGCCCGAGGTCCGGGTCGTGACTAACTTAGTATCAAAGCACTAGGTTGTTAGGCCATTAGCGTCCAACACACCGCATCGATTAGAGTCTTATTCATGGTTGTGAAGCATGCCACAACTATGAATTGGAGCCTATGAGGCGTTCTAAGAAATGTTTCACTTTTTCATGATCTATCTCGTGCGATGGAGTTAGGTCCCCTAGGGCTTATTGCTAATCCCTAACCGTTACATTTCAGGATATATCTCAAGATACTCAGGACGGCGATGTATCAAATGCGGATGTTCGCAGTGCTCTATTGGCGTTGGCCAAAGCGATGACAAAATTGACAACTCAACTCAATCAACAAGTGAGTGCTCCCCAGACTTCAAATGGTAAGAGGAGTAGTAGTGAGGCCAAGAGGGCCCGTCCTGAAGGAAAGTTCCAAAGTCTCAAAGATAGAGGTGATGTTGTGTCTAACATGTGGTATTCATAGAGGCCCATGTTTGAGGGGCACCAATGCTTGCTTCGATTTCTTGTCTTGGCCCCTGCTAAGTATCAATGTAGTAGAGGTGTTGTTGGACATGATGCGTAACTACGCTATGAGCCTTGACTCTCTTTTCTCTTGATTTTTACTAGTTTTTGGGTATGCGCGTTTACCCCATATCAATGGAATATATTGTTTATAAATATTTTCTGAGTATTGTTGAATATAATGTCTGAATTATAAAAATGTCAAATGTTGATTTTATTTAATTAGTTCAATAAAGGAAGAGATTTTGTCTGATAAATATCCTCAAATGCCTTGGTATACTTTTTGACTTTTACTCAGAATGTCTCATAGTATTTTCTGATTTGTCTCTCGTAACTAAAGTTGTTCAATTGTTTTTTTTTTTTAATTTCTTTTGATATGTTAGACAATTTTAAGTTATCAACTATTTTTAATAAAAAAATATCCTCACATTTGAACTATACAATACAAAAGAGAGAATTTGATCGAAGAATAAAAATATAATGTCCAACTTTATATGGTCATTCAAGGATAGGATTCATTTAATTTTTTTAATATTTTAGCTTAGAACTTTTTATTTATATAACATAATAGTGAGATAGTTACATGTTAAAAGCTTGTATATACTTTTCTTCCTTCGAGGCTTCCCAAACAATGCAAGCTAAAAGTAGTGGATTAATGGTGAATGAATTCCAATTGCATACATTCAATTTAAGCTATTATTATAATTCTAAAGAATAATATAAAATATGCTAAATTAAAGGTAATCCATAAAATGCAAGAGAATTTTATTTTGAAGCTATAGAGTACTATGAGAGAAGAAAATGATATAATTTAAAGACATGCAAGTTTGTCAATACAATAATATACCATTTTCAATACTCAAAAAGAAAGCCAAGATGTATACAGAGTGCATCTTTTCTTCACCTATTCACTACAAAGTTTGTAAATCATCATAAAGCAAACGTAACATTAGCGTCTTCTGACTATTTAAACTAAATAATGATTATAAAGCACGTGATAGTATTTTATGCAATATATATCGGGTGAAACGGATAAACAAACAATAACCAAAACTTAAAGCTAAAAAAGCAAACAAGAACCATAAAAGCTATGTGAATTACATTAAATTTTATACACCAAACAAAATCCTCTCTGAATTACGCTCCTCTAGTAATATCATAAGTTTAGCATGCCCTAATCTGGCAGGATAGGAAAATTAAGAAAACAATATTCTTATTTATTTTTTGAAAATTAGAAGACATAAAAATATATATATAAAAAAATATGGTCTTTCTATTTTATTGAAACCAATAAGATTGTTAGTTTGTATATTACGAACGATTATTTTAGTGTATAGATGGGAGCAATCACTTTCTTTTTTTTTTCAAATTCTTTTTCGTTCACCTACAAGTTATAAATCTTATAAAAATTATTCAAAGAAAATAAATGAAATGGTAAAGCAAGTTTAATAGATAACTGAAAGTTTTGAATCAAAAAAGAAGAAAATAGTCTGCTAACCTCAAATAAATTACATCGTACAGCACCCCTCTTACAAGCAATGATGAATAACCCATTGACAATATAATTCACTTCAAAGAATTTTCTTAATCTTTTTATAAATGGTACAAAGAATTTGGGCAAATGAAGATCCCCTTGCTCCACTTACCAAGAGGACCTTAAGTTTTGTGTTCCTTCTCTTGATCATGATCTCTTTCATTTTTGTGGAATAAGCTATATTCTGCTACCAAAAATTTGCTTCTTGTGTGTACTGAAAACTAATAGTTCGGTGAAAAATAAATTGGATGTTATATTACATAATTTAAGTGAATCAATATAATTATTGGAGAGTAGAGTACTAAATGAATATAAAAAGTAAAATCGTGGTAAACTAAAATGGCAAGCTAAGAATAAATTTGATTCCTATGTATTGCTCCTTCTTAAATTTTGTGTTGATGATAATTTATAATGTCATAAGTAAAGAATATAAAAAGTCGTTAAATAGTAACAGTAGAAATAATGAGAAAATTACTAAGGGAATTTATAACATTATAGCTGACAAATATTAACTTGAAGTAATTGACAAATTGGAAGTTCAACCATTTTACTTTCCATTCATTATTATGATTTTCTTTCAGCTTTTTGTTTTCTTTTGAATGGTATTAAGTTCATTATTTGCTTATTTAAATTTTATTTTTAATATTTAATTAATTAGTTATTTATTTTAGTGTAAGGGCAAAATGATAATCCAAGTTTGCAATTTGGAATTTCCCACTTTTAATAATATATGATATTATTAAAGTTCTTTCTTTGTCCCTTTGCCCTTATTTCTATTTTTTAATGCTATTCAATTGCTTCCTCGACCAAGGATGTCTAATGATATGCTAAGAGGCTTGTTTGGGGTTCCTTCGGGTTCCCCATTCGCCGGTCATGACTAGGCCCTAGGTCCGAGTCGTGACAACAAGTGGAAGGAGGAACAAAGAAAAATAGCTTTAGTAATAGGATAAATAATCAAGAAAATCTTAAAACTTTTATCCCCATGCCTATTTTTAAGGAGAAACAAGATAACACAATGAGTATTTCAAGAAGAAGGGATAAGAGAACCCTAAAATAAATGACATAATTCTTGAACAACCACTACCCAAAATCCCGATTTTGCAGAAATTAGGAAGAGAGTCGTCCTTGAAATCAAAATTCACCATTGATCAGCCTTTGAGAATTTCAACTAATTATTGGAAAAAGCGAGAAAACTCTGAGGCCAAGGACCCACATATGCCAAAAAATTCCATGTTTGAAAAGGATTTTGTTAAGCCAACTTATCATTCTAATTTTGGAATATTAGAACAAGAAAAGCTCATTATCCTCAATCAAGGAATCGACCGCATGAAGCCAAAGTTCTTAAATGTTGTTAACCACTCAAATCATAACTTCCAACATTCTCTTCATATACTCATGAGATTACTAACATGGTAATTCTACTCATTTTTCTTAAAATTATGTGACCATTCAAAGTAAGTGATTGTTCTAGACAAGCAGGAATAGTCAAAAAAGAATTTTCCAAAAGAATGTCAAAAAACATCAAAGATTTCTAGCTGACTAGGTTGAAAATGAGAATTTTGAGTTATACCATCCTATCTATATTTATTATTTTGCTTGAGGAGTGTTACTGACAACTTGAATCTTTTTTGGGTGGTTTAATAGTTCAAAGGAGTTGCAAATGGGCAAAATTTCAATGAATATAATCAAAGGTATGACTATTTCAATCAAGCGATTAAATTTAGAAGTTTGAACAGTAGTCAAGAATATGAAGATGGAGCTACTAGTCAATTACAGTCTTCATGGGAGCAAAGCTGGAACTCACAAGATACCAACTTCAACATCATAACCAACTGGCCTTGGAGTCCATTTCAGTAATTTGATGTTGAATGGGAAGATGACTAACCTGCCTAGTATGCAAATAAGTCTCAAAATACTTGTGCAATGCGGCTTGTAACTTTTAACTTTCAAGAAATATCATTTTTAAAAGAGATAAGTATACAAAACACACCTAAACTATACCACTTTTTTAAGTTTTACACCTAAAGTATTGAAAGTTTGAGAAACACACCTAAACTATCATTTATTAGTTTAAGAAGTATACCTCAGTGGTGTGTGTAATACACTTTCTCTTTTATTGGAGGAAACCTTGTTACATGACATGCCACATTGACAAAAATTAAATAAAAATATTAATTTTAGTTAAAAGTAAAAGATTAAAGAATAAATATTCTTCCGAAAAATATTTTTTTTTAAAAAAAAAATTTAAAATATTTTTCTCACCTACTCTATTGCCCCCACCCCCGTGTACCGCCAACCTACCCCCAACAATCACCGCCCCTTTTATTTTTTTATCTCTTTTATAAATTTTTTTTTAAAAGTTCAAACTTCAGCCCCTACTCCCCTCCTAGCTAAAAAAAAAATAGATTTTTTTTTAAAATAAATAAAATTCTATTCCACTTGCATCTAATCCTCCGCTCCTAATTTATTTTTATATTTTTTATATATATTTTTTATAGGTATGTACACATATTTTTAGAAAATATTTTTTCAACTTGTTTATCAAATATGACAGAAATAAAAAATGTTTTTAAAAAATCTTGCGACAACTAAAAAATAATTATTGAAAAATAATTTAAAAAAAGTTGAGGATTAAGTGGGTAGCGTAGAACTATTTTTTTCTAAAAACAATTAAAATAATATTTAGATTATTATTTTAGAGGGAGATGAAATAAGAATTATTTTAAAAAAATTACAGTTTCTGCTTGGGCGGAAGGGGGCGTACGGTGAGAGGATGTGGTGGGGTGGGGTAA
>JAPFFP010111516.1:0-17500 GCA_026153255.1 Solanum medicagineum | reverse complement strand
TTATAGGAAATGCTGGGGCACCCTCCACGGTCAGGGTTTGTCATCTAGCTTAGCGTCATCCTCATCCATATCAGAGCACCCTAGCATCATCCAGATCCAAGGGTACATCATCTTCTACAGGCTCGAAGAAATCTAGGCCCAATACCTAAAACCGCATTGGCATAGTTGTTCAGAGGGTACTAGACCTCCACCTGGATGAGCTTTGCCTCAATGGAAGGTCTGCCACCAGTTCGGTGGCGTAGCATCTCCATCCATACATCCTATCCATGATTAGCTCATCCCTATGTTCCCTTACAAGTGTGGTCATAACAAGGACCATAAACACATTAACCTTAATGATGGTGACACAATGGGGTGGGGCCTCGATATGTGGGAAGTAGTCTAGGGGTTCCTTTAGGACACCTACACACTTGCACAACTCAATAATTAGACCACCAGATGCATACCTGTGGCCTCAGTGCACGCGAGCCTTTCACATGGAGAACTTTTAGATGGCCCCAATATTTAGCTTAGCTCTCATTATAACGGCATAGGCCAAACACACCCTGTCCCTAGTGATCTCCATGAACTGTAAGCTTAGGAAAATAGCATGCATAGTGATTTTTACCCATACTTGGGCTTCCATATTCATATGGGCAATGGAGGCTTAGTGGTACTTCTTTTATCCATGGGGAGTCCATTTGGTCATGGAGGTAGGGCCCACCAAGGTGTGTCAGATTGCTTGATAAGGGGGTTGTATCTGTAACTTGATGAATGTGTGGGACATCCATGGTCCCCAAAATCCTATTAATAGAAATAGGGGATATGTTGACCTCCACACCTCTCACTGTGACCACCTGAGTTCGTGTCTTAGCCTTTAGATTGGCATAGATTTCCCTAACCACACTCAGGTTGCATGGTAGGGTATCCCTAAAAAGGAAACCCAACTGATACTCCATGCACCTGTGATAGATGTCAGGGAAGTCCCGGGCCAAGCTGTCAGCATCAATAGGGATATCTGGGAAGTATTTAGTTTACATGAGCCCGGTGCCATCTTTTCCTTTCCCGGTCCACTACCTTAATCCCATCACGAGGGGTTTGGCCTCGAGGATGTCATAGGGCCTGGGCACTTCTGGGATCACCCTAGTGTGTCTTCTGCTACTCAAGGGCCCCTCTCATCTGTTCTGCTCACTCTGGATACCATGACTTGCCTTCACAAACCAAAATTTTACAATTAGATCAAATCCGACACATGGCCCCTACACTTAGAATTGACCCGAAATACTATACCACACTTGGTTCAAACCATAGGGCTGATAGGGTATGCAGACTTCCCCAATTAACTGTGAATTATCCTTACCAAGTCACATCAAGAATGCACAAAGAAAACAACTGGTAGGGTGTAAAGAGGGCACCCTTACCCCACACTTAATTTCGAACCCCCCCAAAGCATCCTACAACATTCCAACAAACCCATGGCAAACAAGTAACACATAATAGATCAAGGGTACAGTAACAACCATGACTCACCCGTTATGCCAACAATAGCGCAAAATTCGACCTAAGGTTTGTCCCATATCACCATTCTCACAATTACACCCACTACACTTAGAGTTCTCAACAAAAATCGCATTCTCGTGGTAGTAACAAAGAATTTCAACTTACAAATAGAAAATCATGCCACACAAACTAAACAAGACATCTCAACACTCATGCATGAAGATCTCAAGCAAAACTAAGAAGAGAACATACCTGTGAGACTTAGAAAGCAAGAGATGAAAAAGTGAATTCTTTGTGAAATCAAAAGTGCATTGCAAATTAGTTTGAAAAGTAGGAGAATTTGGGGTGTAAAAGTAAGAAAATGGGAGAGAAAAGGCATGGGCAGGGTGAATATTGTGAAAAAATAGGAGAAAAGTCAGGGGCAGGGTTAAATATGGGTTGGGATTGGGCTAGGTGAGGTGAAAACTCCCAAAATTGTACTTGGATGCTGTAAAATTCCACGTGTTAGTGACTTCGAGGCCTTAACTAGATAACACATGTCTGCGACAGGTCTTGGACGTGGACCTATCACATACTCTTCTGGATAAGCAACTTCTTTGAGGTCTGAAAATTTTTATTTTTTTCGTGTTGAACCCCAAAAAAATTCCTGAAAGCTTGAATATGCTATAAAATAGTAAAACAAGTTAATCTAGCTAAGAAAAATCCAAAGTTACCTAACATATCAATGGGAAATGAAGACAACAAAATTTGCACATAATTGCTAAGGTCCGTGACGCAGACAGGTCGCAAACCAACACTTTGTGGCAAATTGACACTTTTCAACGGGGCTTTTTTTAAATAAAATTATGAAAAATAAAACTAGAGATACCTTACCACAGGTTGCCTCCCGTGCAACGCTTGATTTACCATCGCGACATGACTTAACAAGTTCTCTATTCATCATTAGCCAACTCAATAGCCTTTTTTTCACGATCCATGTCAACACTATAGTAGTGTTTGACCCTTTGACCATTCACCAATAAAGATTGATTTGTGTCCTCATCACGGAGTTTGACTGTACCATGTGGCATCATGCGTACTACTGTGTATGGGCCACTCCACTTGGACCCCAACTTATCTAGAAAAAGTTTTAGAAGAAAGTTGAAGAGAAGTACTTTTTGTCGAGGTTCAAAGGTGCCCTTGATGATGTTATGATCATGCCGTTGATATGCTGTCAAAATATAACATATTTGATGCCTAAAACAAGGAATTTTGTGAGTTCCTAATGCAACTTTTGTTTTTATGTGTTTTTCAGTTGTTCTTGCAGAAAAGTTACGTTGGCTTGATTTTGGAGGAAAATTGCAAATTTTTGCTTAAGTATAGGACATACGAGTTCACCTACGAGTCATAGCCCAAGCTACAAGTCGTAGGGTGTTATCATAGCAAGAAACAGAGACTAAAAATTTGAAATCTGCTAAGTGGAGGTCAGCCCTATGAGTCGTAAGTCTCACTACGACTCGTATATGTGTACTCATAGCAGGAAACAGAGAGCCCAAACTTTGGATCAACAACTAAAGGCCTAGACTACGAGAGGAACATACGAGTCGTAGCCCAAGCTACAACTCATACCAGAGGGTCGTACCAGTTGAGTACAAGATGCTAAGATCCTAATACGAGACCCCAATTACGACTCGTGTAGTCACGCTATGAGTCGTACCTGGGAGGCATACCATCTGGCAGCTGTCTTTTCTATGTAATATTTAGGGTTAAACTTGTAACCACTATAAATACTTTATTTAGGTTTTATTTGAGGAGGAGAACAAGATTCCATTTGGAGAGACATTAAATGTGCCTTTGAATATTCTCTCAAGAATATTTTAGGGTTCTAGAAAAGTTCTTCATTTCTCTCTTGGAAAAACCAATATTGGGGATAACAAATCTTGCTTTTTACTTATTGTCAATTTATCAAGCTTGTGGTTTGCAACTTGTGGTGCCGTCAGTTTTCATCGCTTTGGGTAAAATTCTCAATCATGTCTTGTATTTGCATTTTTTTTTGATTTTGCCTTAGCCATGAGTAGCTAAGCACCCATAACTTGGGATTGTGTGAACCATGGGTAGTTGACTTGAGATGACCTAGGTTTGTGCATTTCTATGATTGGGATTTTGCATATATTGTCTATTTCTCTTCATTATGATTGTTGTCTGGTGGTGGCTAACATGAAAACTCGCCTACTATCATGGTCCTGACCAAGGTAGTGACGAGTAGGAAAAGTGAAATAGATGACAGGATTCTATTGATGTATTTTTGTCTAATCAACCAAACCTGAACAAGGAGAGGTTGACTAGGACAACAAGTAATGGTTAGTTGGCACTCCATGTTTGCCGACCAAGCGGCATGGTGAAAGTCGACCTTTATCTTCACAAGAGGGATGGAAGAACCTTAGTTACCATCATACATGCAAATCTCTAATTGTTGTTATGTTATCTAGGGTAATCGAGTCAACAAACCATGGGGAACACAATTCCCAATTTGTCACTAAAATTGAGTGTTTTCTGCAATGAACTATAGTGTCTGTTTATTTTTGTTCTTGAATCAAACCCTCCTCATTTTAGAGATTTTAGTTATAAATAGTTGAAATGATTAGTATTGAAGTCTTGCAGTTAAACCATGTATTCCCTAAGGATTCGACCCTAACCTTTAGATAGGTTAATTACTGACAGGGACTGCTTTCTTATTGGAGCATGAACATCAGATCAAAATTATGGCGCCATTGCAAGGGAATACGACTAGGTTTTGACTTGGTTTCACTATTAGTTAGTTCAAGTATAAATTTCTAGACTCTGATGTATTTTACTTTTATTTTTTTGTGTGCTGTTTAAGTCTATTCACAGGTTGGCTGGCACTATGACTGAAAAAAGCTCTACATCGGAAATGACTTACTAGAAACCTTGTAGAGGTGAGCCCTGTTTTGTGGACAAGAGTCTGAAGATCCCCAAACTCACCTGCAAAATTTTACTCAAATATTGATGGGGGTTCTTAGGACAAAACATCCTGCCTGGGAGACCATGGCTCTTCAAGCATTCCCCATGACTCTCCAGGATGTAGCTGCGGAATGGTCGTCAATTCTTCCATCAGATGTTTGTTCCAGCTAAGGAGAGGTGTAGAGAGTCTTCCTCATGAACTTTTATAAGGGGCCCAATAAGCGAGAGCTACAAGATAACATCTACAATTTTAAAAAGGTGCCAGGAGAATCTGTGGTGGCAGCTTGGAAAAGGTATAAGAAGTTCTTAGATATGAACCGAAACCATTGTCTGACTGATGAGGAGTTGGCGGCTAGCTTCTATAGATAACTACCCTCTGAACAAAAAGGACATGTTGATGCTTCATTCAGAGGAGAGGGTTGGGCATTTCTGAGACAACCATTCAGCGAAATTGTTGAACACATGGATAAGTTATCTGCTATCACGCAGGTTTATCAACCACTGCAAAAGCAGCTAGTGTCATCCTCTTGTACATGCGAGAGCACACCAAGCAATACCATAAAAGAGAGTATACCTAAATGGCTTAGGTTACTGTCCCAGTACTGCACACTGATAAGCTGACAAGGATTGAGCATATGCTTGAACAAGTCCTGACCAGGGTCAACAACCAAGAGGATGTTGTTGGGGAGATAAACTTTGATGTTATCAAGGGTAACTACAAAGAGGAACAACAAACCATAGCAATATAAAAGCTTGGAGACAGGATGGAGCAACTTGCTGAACAGCTAGAGTCGGTGCAGGACAAGCAAAGGAGATTTCGAAGGAGAAACAATAAGACTCCTGGAGAAGTCTGAGTATCAAGAATGGTAAAGTCAAGCCATGATGTTAAACAAGGCGCTTCTAGGGAGGCAAACCAAGCATCTTTTGTGTTTTGGATTATTTTGTGATGTTTTCATTCGTTTAACTTGTTGGATGGTAGTCTAATGTTTTGTTATGACTGTTAAGACTTAGAATCAGCTGCATTATTTTTCTTGTTGGTGTATCTTGAGTAATTGGTTGCGGGAACAAATCAAATAATGAGGAATAAAGAGATTATTGATTTGAGAAGCCTCTACGAGCAGGCCTACGGGTCGTAGTCATCATTACAACTCGTAGACATGCTCGTACAGAGAAATAGTGACCATGACAAGTCGACACACATTCTATGAGCCAACCTTACGATTTGTAGAGTCCTCTACGAGTCCTAAGTTAGGTTCGTAGTGCCTAGGTATGACATCAAAATTTTCCTAAGTGATGGGTTTGCTATGAGATCGGGATCTACAAGCCTTAGGACGCCCTATGACTCGTAGTCGAGGTCTCATAGACCCGGCCTGCAGAATTTTAAAAGTGACCTGATTTGGAATATTAAAAGAGTAACATATTTTGGCTCCTCATTTTCCCTCCTCGAAATGGTTTTTCTTCCTCTATACCCCCCTTCCCACACATCATTTTGCACTATTTCATTCATCCCTAAATCATTCTTCTATTAGCATATCCCACCAAGTGAAATTCACCAAGGTCTCAACTTTGACTTCTTTCTCATCACATCTTCATCTTTCATTTGGTATATTTTCGCGGTTAAGTTTGGCATACCCATGAGACGATCTTGCTTTGTTGGTATTTGAATGAATAGTGTGTGATATGGGTAAGCAAAACCATTTGTAAGTGATTATGGTACTATGAAGAGTATGATTGAGAATTTTCTACTCCCCGATAGTGATTAGGTTCTCTGTTCCTACCCTCGCTTGATAATTATGAAGTTTGATGTGGTGGTTGAGTGTGTTCGTTTCATGATCTATGGGTAATTATCTTGTGAGACCATGATGGGGTTGAAATTTGTAGGTGTTGCGGTGTGATAATCTTATTGCTATGAAAGACTCGGGTATGAACTTGAATAACCCTTTTTATGCATCTGTGTGTGCTATACTATTGTCTAAATTGGGTGATTTCCAAAAGTAGTTCACACTAGCAATGTTTTGACCGGAAAGGAGGATTCATGTTTCATTGTGGAATATCTTGTAAAGTGGAGTGGTTAGATTTATTTTAGGGTTAACTATGTGTTTTTGATTTCTTGTGCATCCTCGTTACCTTTTTGATCATTGTGGAAAGGTTAGAGACACCCAGGGTGCTCTCTATTTTCTATTACAGGGACCCACTATGAGTCGTATGCCACCCTACGAGATGTAGTCGTTGTTCGTAGAAGGCAACAATCATCTATGGTGTCGTAACATTTTCCATACGAGACTAACCTACGACTAGTAGCACTTATTACGACTCGTAATGTTGATCTCGTGGATAAGATCTGAATGTTCAAAATGTTTCTAGGATGAGATACGAGCATAGACTACGACTCGTAGGACAATCCTATGAGTCATACCTGTGTCTCATAGCTGATTCCAGAATGCACTTCTCTAAGATACCTTGGTTTTACGAGGCTACAGTACAGCTCGTAAGTCACCCTACGTGTCGTACCTTTACCTCGTACCTGCAACCCTGCACTTAATTCAGTTGTTTTTACTTCAGAGTAATTCTATTGCTTCTTGTTTGACTATTTTGTGTTGGAACAAAACATCAAGGGACTCATGCTTTGGTATGTGGTGGTTTTTCAGAGACAATGCCTCTGAGAGGCCGAAGGGGTGTTGCCTTGACTTCAGGACATCGATTGCGAGATGAAATATTGGATGATGATGAATCCACTGAGGAGAAAGATATGCACCTTGACCCTGAGGATAACGTGCCGTTGACAAGATCACAAACAACAAGGGTTCCGATGGAAGTAGGTAGCCCCTCCCAATTTGAAGAAGAGGGTGACGAGAAAGGGTCAGATGATGATGCTTGACTCACTGAGTTTGATTCTCTTGAGGTATCTCAAGCTTAGCTAGAAGAGATTCCTCCCCTACAACCATCTGATTCTACCTACATCGTCACCTCCACAGACCCCCAAAACACAAGGTGGTGTGTCCCAAGAATGAGAGAGATTTACGAAAAGGGACTGGAACCAAAAAGTCGAGGGAGACCAGTGCAGAGATTTCATGAGGAGGCAAGGTTAAAAGACTCAGGGTTAAGTAGTGTACCAGGGCTAGAAGCTAAAATTAAGCGCCATGGTCTAGGATGACTATCACAAGTGTTGGGAAAGTACGCCCCTTACCTGGTCCCGAAATTCTATGCTTCCTACTATGCTACTTGACGCAACAATTTTCTGAGGAACAAGAAGCCCATTGAGTGGCTACGATTGAGTGAAGTCCTGGTCAGAGGTGAGGTTATTTATATCTCAATAGGAACCTTTCGAAGGGTACAGTTTGGGAGAAATTACAGAGTGTCATATTCTACTGCGGAGTATGATCATAGGACTGCAGATATGAGAAAGGCAGTTAATCAGAAGGATGTCGGGCTGAGAACAGAGCTCCTTAGTTAGATAGAGAGCTTAATTTGTGAGGAAGGTATTTAGCCAACATGGGTTACCAACCACACTGAGTATATTCTGAAGGCCCACCTCTCATTCAGGGCAAAGTTTTGGTGGTCCATTATTCATTGGCGCATCAAACCCACGTTCACGGATTATGTGATCACATTGGAGAGGGTTGTGTTGTTGGCTAGCATCTTGGCAGGGTGAGAGATTGACTGGGCTCGCGTTATGGCAGAGCAGGTCCATGAGTCGGCAGTTCACACCCAGCAGACATTGCCATTCCTTATCTTGATACGTAAATTATGCAAGGAAGCTGTGCGTATGATGGATCCCAGTCTAATCAAGGCTAATGAGAACCAGTAGCTCTACAAAGTGCTGTTCCACCTCTTATTTCAGAGCCATTCCCTATTGAGCCTCAGACTTAGGGTTCGTTTCCAACTACCACCGGTACTACTCCAGCCACTATAGAGCCTCCACCAGCTATTGAGATTGAGTCCACGCCATCCTCCTGTACTCCAGCACCAGCAACATCTACATTATACGTTGATTCTATTATCTCTGTCATTGCTTTTCAGGAACTATTATGCAGGGTGGATACAGTGGAGTCCAGGCTACATGCTTTAGCAACACAGGCCAGACCTTGGGACAGCCAGACTATTCGGGACTCAGAGGTGAGGGTGAAGACATTTGCCCGTGATTTGGTTGATGAAAGAGTTAGAGCGGTGGATGCCCATGTAGATGCCATTGAGGCGAAAGACTAGTGGAGACTTGAGGGTGCTAGGCCCACTGAAACGAGCGCAGTGACTGAGGAGTTGGCCAAGTTCAAGGTTGATTTATTACTGATGTTAGCAGCCCCTGTTGCTATCCTAGAGGTGGTATCGGTGTGTAATGAGGTGTTTTACTAGCTAGCTGACCGCCCACATGCTTATGGGAAGAGTCCCCTTGAGACAGATGATCCTGAGTTGAGCCAGAAGAGGCCTAAACCTGATGACCCAACAGCCCTGGTAGAGGAGCCGATACCAGAGGAGGTGGTGTAGGATCGATCCTGTTGGCGGCTAGAGATAGGGAACAGCAACATTCACATAGAGAGGGTAGCTTACATACAACTGCGACCCAGATTGCTGAGGAGGAGTTTGTGATCCAGGACCCTGCTGAAAAGACAGATATCGGTGCTTGAGCACCATGATGTTTGACCCTTTTGACCCCAGTTCTTATCTTTCCTTTATGGATACTTTGTTCTTTTATTGGATAATCTTTTTATAATGTTGGTGTTTGGATTTGTTTAAATATTTTTATGTTAGATGTTTTTACATATATTTTGGATGTTAGTTTTTTGTTTTTAATGTGTGTGTGTATGTGTGTGTGTATATATATATATATATATATATATATATATATTATCATGTTTGGTTTTTCATTCTTTTCTTTACTTTGAGGAGAAAGTATTATATTTTTGTAGGGTGTGGAAAGTTATGGATAGTGAAGTCTGAGTAGCCTCGAGTCTATAACTTCCCCTATTTTTGATCCCAAGGATTTCTTGCCGTTTTTCTTTTTCCTTGTGGATGTTTAACTTTCTGTTGAACTGGCATGTTTTTGGTAGTGTAGATAGTTTGCAGAGACATAGTAATGTTATTTGTTTGCATATACATAGTATTCACACGCTTTTTAAATTTCGATGAAAAATTAGGTACCCTCAAAATTCTTTGAGATTGTGGTTATTGATGCATTCATGCATTTTTAGTATCTGGCAATGTTTGTTATGAGAATGTGTAGGTAAGTTGAGGCTTGAAGCTTGACCTGTGAGTCTATGCTTGATTATGGGTGCAATGCCATGTGTGTTGCGAGCTTATTTTGCTGCATTCATGCGTCATGTATGGACTAAGAACTTGCCTTGTTACTCTAAAATTTGTTTGGTAATGTGTTTGATTTGGAAAGGATCTTAGGCCTTCGTTCTTTAAGTGAACCCACTTTTAGCCTAAATGACCTACCAAATGAGTAAGTGAATCCCTAGTTCCAAATTTTTGTGCTTCTCATGTACTCATTCTTTCTTGACATCTCACTAGCTTAACCTTGTTTGATGAAATACTTTGATATTGGCTTGGTCTATCCTTGAACATATGAACCTTAATTGAGGCTAAAAGCCTAAGTTGAGGGTGGCTACAAGTTGTGGCCCTAGTTTGGGGAATAGATATTGTGTACTTCACCTCAGGCTAAAAGCCTAAGTTGAGGGTGGCCCTTATTGTGGTAAAGTAATAACAATGAGGTGGTTAGTTGGAAAATAAAGAAAGAAATGAAAAATCATGAGCTCGGGGAGGATAAAGAGATTGAAAGTGCCATGAATTGAGAAAAATTAGCAAAAATTGAGTTAAGAAATAAGGCACAGTTGAAAAGAGAAAGAAAGCACTCGGGAAAAGCCTGAAACAATATAATAAGGGTGGAATTAGTGAAAAAGGTTGGGTTATGAAGAAAAAAGTGTTAGTAAACATGGTTCAAGGGTAGATTTTAGTCACTACTAGCCTAAAATGCCATACCAAAGCCCCTTGAGCCTATGTTACAAACCCTTAAGTCCTAAAGTGATCCAAATCCACTTTATCACCAAGCCGGAATATGAGTATAGAGGCAAGCATATAGTGTTAGTCATTCTGCATGAATTTCATTTGTGAGAGTGAGAATGCTTCCTTAGTCCCTGAATTCTAAATTCTTTTTGAGTGAGTAAGAGGGACTTCTTTTCTGTGAGGGCATTTGCACTACTTGATCAGCATATGGCTATACCAGTGATTGTGGATGGTTGATGCTCCTTAGCTTATCATAGTTGGGTTGCCAGATTCATCATCATGTTTTTGTTGTGCTTAGTAGCGTTACAATCTGGTTTTGAAAATGATAGTTGGGTACCTGTATTAGAGTGAATGATGTACATGCCATTGGTATAGCTGCTATGTATTTCTCATTGTCAGCGTGGATTGAGTCGTCGCTTGAGGACAAGCAACAATTCTAAGTTGCGGGTGTTGATATACTGTCAAAATACAACACATTGGATGCCTAAAACAAGAGATTTTGTGAGTTCTTAATGCGACTTTTTATGATTTTTATGTCTTTTTGTGTTGTTTTTACAGAAAAGTTGGGTTGGCTTATTTTGGAGGAAAATTGCAAATTTTTGCTGAAGCATAGGACATACGAGTTCACCTATGAGTCGTCTCCCAGCTAAGAGTTCTAGGGTGTTATCATAGTAAGAAACAGAGACCTAAAATCATAAATTTTCTAAGTGGCGGTCAACCCTACGAGGCCATCCTACGAGTCGTAAGTCTCACTATGACTCGTATAGGTGTACTCGTAGCAGGAACAGAGAGCCCAAACTTTGGATCAACTACTGAAGGCCTACACTATGAGAGGGAGATATGAGTCGTACCATACCAGTGGGTCGTACCAGTTGAGTCCTAGATGCCAAGAGCCTAATATGAGACCCCGATTATGACTTGTAGGCCACCCTACGAGTCGTACCTATGAGGTGTACTAGATGCTAGCTATCTTTTCTATGTAATATTTTGGGTTAAATTTGTAACCATTATAAATACTTTAAGTTATGTTTTATTTGAGGAGGAGAACGAGATTCCATTTGGATCAAGAAAATTTTAGGGTTCTAGAAAAGTTCTTTATTTTTCTCTTGGAAAACCCAATTTTGAGGATTGCAAATCTTGCTTTGTACTTATTGTCAATCTATCAAGCTTGTGATTTGCAACTTGTGGTGCCGCCAATTTTCATCGCTTTGGGTAAAATTCTCAATCATGTCTTGTATTTGCATTTGCTCTATTTTTCCTTAGCCATGAGTAGCTAAGCACCCACAACTTGGGGTTGTGGGAACCATGGATAGTTGACTTGAGATGACCTAGGTTTGTGCATTTCTATTATTGGGGTTTTGCACATATTGTCTATATCTCTTCATTATGATTGTTGTTTGATGGTTGCCAACACCAAACCCCATCTACTATCATGATCCCGACCAAGGTGATGACAATTAGGAAAAGGGAAATAGATGACAAGATTCGATTGATGTGTTCTCGTCTAATCAACCAAACCTGACTAAGAGGAGGTTGACTGGGAAAATAGGTAATGGTTAGTTGGCACTCCATGGTTGCTAACCAAGCGCCGTGGTGAAAGTTCGACCTTCTCCTTCACAAGAGGGCTGGAAGAACCCAAGTTACCGTCCTGCATGCGAATCTCTAATTTTAGTTATGCTATCTAGGATAATTGAGTCAACAAACCATGAGGGACACCATTCCCAAGTTGTCCCTAAAATTGAGTGTCTTCTGCAACGAACTATAGTGTCTATTTATTTTTGTTCCTGAATCAAAGCCCCCCTTAGAGATTTCAGTTATAGATACTTGAAATGATTGGTAGTGAAGTCTTGCAGTCAAACCCTATATTCCCTGTGGATTCGACCCTAACCTTTAGTTAGGTTAATTACTGAAAATGACCTCTTTCTTATTGGAGTGTGAACATCAAATCAAAATTATGACGCCGTTGTCAGGGATGGCTAGGTTTTGACTTGGTTTCACTATTAGTTAGTTCAAGTATTAATTTCTAGGCTCTCCTTAATTTTACTTTTACTTTTTGTTTTTGCTGTTTAAGTCTATTCACAGGTTGGTTGGCACTATGATTGAAAAAAAGCTCTACATCGCAAATGACTTATTGGAAACCTTGCAGAGGCGAGCCCTATTTTATGGACAAGAGTCCAGATATCCCCAAACTCACCTGTAAAATTTTACTCAAACATTAAGAGGGGTTCTTGGGACAAGACATCCTGCCTAAGAGACCATGGCTGTTCAATCCTTCCCCATGACTCTCCAGAGTGTAACTGCAAAATGGTGGTAAATTCTTCCATCAGATGCTTGTTCCAGCTGGGGGGAGGTGCACAGAGTCTTCCTCATGAACTTCTATAAGGGGACCAACAAGTGAGAGCTACAAGATAACATCTGTAATTTTAAAAAAGTGCCAGGAAAATCTATGGTGGCAGCTTAGGAAAGGTATAAGAAATGCTTTGCAACGAACCGAAACCATTGTCTAACCGACGATGAATTGGAGGTTAGTTTCTATACACTACTACCCTCTGAACAACAAGGACATGTTGATGCTTTATTTGGAGGGAAGTGTGGGGCATTTCTGAGACAATCATTCAGCAAAATCACTAAATACATGGATAAGTTATCTGCCATAATGCAGGTTTATCAACCACTGCAAAAGCAGCTAGTGCCATCCACTAGTACATCCGAGGGAACCCCAGGCAATACCAGAAAAGAGAGTACACATAATTGACTCAGCTTACCACCCCAGCATTGCATCACTGATAAGCTGACAAGGATTGAGCATATGCTTGAACAAGTCCTGACCAAGGTCAACGACCAAGAGGATGTTGTTCGGGAGATAAACTTTAATATTATCAAGGGTAACTACAAAGTAGAACAACAAACCATAGTCAATAGAAAAGCTTGGAGACAGGATGGAGCAGCTTGCTGAACTGCTAGAGTCGGTGCAGGACAAGCAAAGGAGATGTCGAAGGAGCAGCGATAAGACTCCTGGAGAAGTCTGAGTATCCAGAATGGTAAAGTCAAGCCATGATGTTAAACAAGGAGCTTCTAGAGAGGCAACCCAAGCATCTTTTGTGTTTTGGATTATTTTGTGATGTTTTCATTCGTTTAACTTGTTGGATGGTAGTCTAATGTTTTGTTATGATTGTTAAGACTGAGAACCAGCTTCATTATTTTGCATGTTGGTGTATCTTGAGTAATTGGTTGCAGGAACAAATCATAGAATGAGGAGTAGATAGATTATTGATTGGAGCAGCCTCTATGAGCAGGCCTACGAGTCGTAGTCATCATTATGACTCATAGTCATGCCTCATAGATAGAAACAATGACTATGGAAAGTTCAAACACATGTTATGAGCCAAGCTTACAATTCATAGAGTCCTCTACGAGTTGTAAGTGGGGTTTGTAGTGCCCAGGTTTGACATCAATGTTTTTCTAAGTGTTGGGTTTGCTACTAGATCAGGATCTACGAGTCGTAGGATGCCCTATGACTCATAGTCGAAGTCTTATTGACCCGGCCTACAGAATTTTAAAAGTGACCCGATTTGGAATATTAAAAGACTAATGTCTTTTGGCTCCTCATTTCCCTCCCTGAAATGGTTTTTCCTCCTCTATAACACCCCAAACATCATTTTGCACTATTTCATTCATCCTTAAATCATTCTTCTATTAGCATATCCCAGCAAATGAAATTTACCATGGTTTCAGCTTCGACACTCCTTCTCATCACATCATCATCTTTCATTTGGTAAGTTTTCGTGGTTAAGTTTTGCATACCCATGAGACAATCTTGATTTTTTGGTATTCAAATGAATCATGTGTGATTTGGGTAAGCAAAACCATTTGTAAGTTATTATGGTAGTATGAAGAATATGATTGAGAATTGCCTACTCCCCTATAGTGATTAGGTTCTCTGTTCCTACCCTCGCTTGATAATTATGAAGTTTGGTGTGGTGGTTGAGTGAGTTTGTTTCATGATCTATGGGTAGTTATCTTGTGAGACCATGATAGGGTTGAAATTTGTAGGTGTTAGGGTGTGGTAATCTTGTTGCTATGAAAGACTCGAGTATGAAATTGAGTAACCCTTTTTATGCATCTGTGTGTGCTATACCATTGTCGAAATTGGGTGATTTCCAAAAGTAGTTCACACTAGCAATGTTTTGACCGGAAAGGAGGATTCATTGTTTCATTGTGGACTATCTTGTAATGTGGAGTGATTAGATTTATTAAAGCGTTAACTATGTGTTTTTGATTTCTTGTGCATCCTGGTTACCTTTTCGGTCATTGTGGAAAAGTTAGAGACACCCAGGGTGCTCTCTATCTTCTATTACGGGGACCCACTACGAGTGGTAGGTCACCCTATGAGACGTAGTAGCCTTTCGTAGAAGGAAATAGTCATCTATGGTGTCGTAACATTTTCCATACGAGACTCACCTACGACTCGTAGCACTTGTTACGACTCATAGTGTTGGTCTCGTGACCCAGATCTTAATGTTCAAAATGTTTCTAGAATGAGATACGAGCACAACCCTACGAGTCATACTTGCATCCCATAGCTGATTCCAGAATGCACTTCTCTCAGATACGTTGGTACTAAAAGGCTACAGTACGACTCATAAGTCCCCTACGTGTCGTACATTTACCTCATACATGCAACCCTGTACCTGATTCAGTTGTTTTTACTTAAGTAATTTTATTGTTTCTTGTTTGACTATGTTGTGTTATAACAAAACATCATGGGACTCATGCTTTGGTATGTGGTGGTTTTTTCAAAGAAAATGCCTCCAAGAGGTCGAAGAGGTACTGCCTCGACTTCAGGACATCGACTACTAGATGAAGATCGGATGATGATCAACCCACTAAGGATATGGATGTGCACCCTAACCCTGAAGCTAATGTGCCCTTGACAAGATCACAAACAACAAGGGTTCCGATGGAAGTAGGTAGCCCCTCCCAGTCTGAAGAAGAGGGTGACGAAGAAGGGTCAGATGATGATGCTTCACTCTTTGAGTCTGATTCTCTTAAGGTATCTCAAGCTTAGCCAGAGGAGACTGCTCCCCTACAACTAGCCGATTCTACCTACACCGTCACCTCCACAAACCCTCAAAACACAAGGTGGTGTGTCTCAGGGATGAGAGAGATTTATGAAAAGGGACTGGAAACAAAAAGTCGAGGGAGACCAGTGCAGAGATTTCATGAGGAGGCAAGGTTAAAAGACTCAGGGTTAAGTAGTGTACCAGGGTTAGAAGCTGAAATTGAGCGCCATGGGCTAGGATGGCTTTCACAAGTGTTCGAAAAGTATGCTACCTACATGGTCCAGGAAGTCTATGCTTCCTACTAAGCTACTATACGCAACAATTGTTCGAGGGACAAGAAAACTATTGAGCAGCCACGATTGAGTGAAGTCCTGGTCAGAGGTGATGTTGTTGATATCTTAGTAGAAACCATTTTGAGGGTACATTTTGGGCCAAATTATAGAGTGTCACATTCTACTACGGAGTATGATCATAGGATTGCAGATATGAGAAAGGCAGTTAATCAGAAGGATGTCGAGCTGAGAACAAAGCTCCTTAGGTGGATAGCTAGCCGAATTTGCAAGGAATGTGTTGAGCCAACATGGGTTACAAACCACACTGAGTATATTCTGAAGATCTACTTCTCATTCAGGGCAAGGTTTTGGTGGTCCATTATCACTTAGTGCATCAGGCCCACTTCACGGATAATGTGACCATATTGGAGAGGGCTACGTTGTTGGCTAGCATCTTGGTTGGATATGAGATTGACTGGGCTCGTGTTATAGTAGAGCAGATCCACGAGTTGGCAGTCTGCACCCAGTAGGCATTGCCATTCCACATCTTGATACATAGATTATGCAAGGAAGCTGGGGTGCGGGTCTCTCACCATATGGATCCTCATGTAGAGGCCCTGCATATGATGAACCCAGTCTAATCAAGGCTGATGAGAACCCAGTAGCCCAACAAAGAGCTAGTCCACCTCCTCTTCCAGAATCATTCATAGTTGAGCCTCAGACTCAGGGATCGACTCTAGCTACCACCAGTACTATTCCTGCCGCTACAGAGCCTTTGCTAGCTATTGAGATTGAGTCCACTCCATCCTCTAGTACTCTAGCACCATTAGCATCTACATTACATGTTGATTCTATTATCTCTGCTATTGCTTTTTAGGCACTATTGCGCAGGGTGGCTACAACAGAGTCCAGGCTACAAGCTTTAGCAGCACAGGTCAGATCTTGGGTCAGCCAGACTATTTGGGACACAGAGGAGAAGGGTGAAGGCATTCGCCTGCGATTTGGTTGATGAAAGAGTTAGACCAGTGGATGCCCGTGTAGATGCCTTTGAGATTAGAGTCTAGCGAACACTTGAGAGTGCTAGGCTTGCTGACACAAGCGTGGTGACTGAGAAGTTGGCCAAGTTCAAGGTTGACTAATTACAGTTGTTCGCAGCCCCTGTTGCAGTCCCAGAGGTGGCACCGGCGGGTGATGAGGTGTTTGACTAGCTAGCCGACCACCCACATGCTCATGGGAAGAGGTCCCCCGAGAAAGATGACCCTGAGTTGAGCCAGAAGAGCCCTAGACCTGATGACCCAACAGCACCGGTGGAGGAGCCGATACCAGAGGAGGTGGTGCAGGAGTTGATCCTGTTGGTGCCCATACAAAGAGATAGGGAGCAACAACATTCATATGGAGAGGGTAGCTCACATACATTTGTGACCCAGATTGCTGAGGAGGAGGCCTTAACCCAGGACCCTGCTGACCAGACAGATACCGGTGCTTGAGCACCATGATGTTTTAACCCTTTTGACCCTAATTCTTATCTTTCCTTTATGGATACTTTGTTCTTTTGTTGGACAATCTTTTTATTATATTTGTTCTTGGATTTGTTTAAATATTTGTATGTTGGATGTTGTTTTTACTTATATTTTGGATGTTAGTTTTTGGTTTTTATTGTGTGCATATATATATATATATATATATATATATATATATATATATATATATTTATATATATATATT
>JAPFFP010111505.1:0-18591 GCA_026153255.1 Solanum medicagineum | reverse complement strand
CTCATGCATGGCTATGTTCATAGTGAATAATTGTTGTGATTCATGGTGAAATTGGTTGTGTCTAATTAGTGGCACAAACATGTGATTGATGTTCTTACTGCCAAAATTGTTATGATGATTTGCAATGTGAGTCAATTTGATCGAGTAATGGTTGTCATAGGAGATTAATAGGATTCATGTGGTTGGTTGTGTTTGAATTTGATATGGTTGTGTGTTTTGTGGGTTTGTCTTGAATTTTGTAATGTTGGATAACGTCTAAGTGGTCCAAATTCAACCACGCGACTTGAACTTGCTTAATGATGGATGGATGATGTCTTTCTTAAGGTCATAATTGATTGAATTCGTGCTAAATGTGTGAAAGTTGGGAGTCTGGATGTTTAACTTTAAGGCATGCACCGTGAAATTTCCCGTATTATTGTTTCATACTTGGAATTTAAATTTTGGAGAATTTGGGTTAACATTCAACTTCTGTGATGGTCTATCTGACTGTCGGGTTGATTTCACAGTCCATCGAATGATTACACGTATCGTCATTTTTGTCAGCCTTGGACCCCTAAGTTTTTTGTCATATTCGATGATGGTCATTTTGACCACCGAATTGATTTAGCTGTCTGTCAAATGGTGACACCCGTTGCCGAAATTAACAGTCTCATGGAGCTTATGTTCCATAACATTTGGCAATGGTCAATTTGACCGATGAATATGTTCGGTGATCCGCTAAACACGTTCGGCGGGCGAATTACCCCTAGCCTGACTATATTTTGCTGAGGGTTCTTTGCATTTATTCTCACATCCTTGTTTCTTAAACATGTTTTTACTATGTTTAGTAGATATGCCATGCCAAAATAACCCAATTTCTCACAATGGATCTAGAGCCGCTCAGGTGGCCCTTATAATGCAGGCTATTAAAAACAAGGAAAGCAAAGCCTCGTAGAGAAGGATAGGGAAAGGGTAAAAGAAAAGTGGCTGAACATGGAGATTTATAGGAATGAGGAAGAAGGGTCATTAGATGTTGACTAGACTGACTCTGAAGAAGAGGAAGCGAGGTCACGGATACCAGGACATGAGCCTACATCAGTGGAACAACCCTCCAAATGTTGCCATATGGAAGAAAGGTCAAAGGTAGACCATGATCCACTTTTCCAAACTTCCGGAGTTATTTGGTAAACTATTGCACCATGCCATCTCAATTGTTCAAAAGTTGTCAGGTTAAGAACTATTTTGGAAGAACAGAGAGTCTCTATGGATGGGGTGATCGATAAGTGCCCCGAGGTATGGAGACAATGTGATTTCATGGATTCCAACATTTCACTACACCTTGGGACCCTTATGTTACTAGTTAAATACATGAGTTCTATGAAGCATATGCCATGCTTATACCCAAAAGCAAGGCTAGATGAAGGTTGTTCTCAAACTAGTTGATGTGGTGGAAGTCCGGGGTATGTCTGTCCCATGTAGTGAAATTGAAATTAATTACCTATTGCGTTGTACATTCTGGAATTGATATGACTTGGAAGACATGATTGAGAAAAACACCTTGGATGACCTCAAAGCTAGGACCCTTTGATAAGTATTGTAGCCCAATCATGGCTAGAGAAGGGAGTGGTTATTAAGAAGAAGGATTTGAATTTCCTTGCTCAATATTGGTTCGGTTTTATTAGTAGTAACCATATGCCATCTAAAAATGATCCTATTTTTCGTCACCACAAAGCAGTGTTGATTGGTTGCATCATGATTGCAAAAAACTAAACCTTAGGTCAATTATAACCCTAGAGATTCTCATGAAGGCTAAACAGTAGTAGAATTCTCTACCATTCCCCAGCCTCATCACAGCCCTATGAAGAGATGGAGTCCCATTTGTGAGGAAACTCGATGTCAAGACCACTCTATTGGTTTCCACTGATACCAGATATATCGAGGTGCATTTTCATAGAGATAAGGACATATAAAGGATGAAATTGGTTGACATTACACCAATTATTTATGTTGAGATATTGGACATTGGCATATCTGAGCTGGTTCACAAGTCAGGTATGCTCTCTTCCCATACTTTGATCACGTCCTCTCATACTCCAGCCGCTTCATCTTCAACTCAGTGTTAATCTTCCATATCTCAATCCACAATCACTCAGGATACTATATATCATTTGGCTTAATTGGTCAAATTAACTGACACACGGGAGACACGAGTCTAATTCTCCATCCCAGCCTTGATCAAGAGAGCCATTGTGGCTACTTTCTAATCATATTAGATGAGAAGAAAAAGCAGAGACATCTCCTTGAGGAGCAACACATTAGGTTTGGTAGGTTGATTGTGAGTGTAGAGGGCCATGGGGATAGGTTTGATGTATTGACTACTGGGTTGGAGGTGTTGAAGCAAAATGTGGTGCTGCTGATTTAATGTTCATGAAGGTTGTTATTGATACATTGAAGAAAGAGGTGGCAGAGTTGAAATCCACTGATATCACTTCCCTATGGGGTTTGATGGATGTCCCTTCTGCAACTGCTAAAAGTGTCACTCTGGGGATGGGGGTTGAGAGCGAGTACACTGTCTCTTCCCCGGAGACTGACAAGGAGGCACTGGGGACTGATGCCCTTCCGGAGGAGCATAGTGAATTGATGGATACCTAGGAGGTCATTGTTGCTGTCGTCACTAGAACTTCACTCAAGGATGAGTCTTTTATTGGGATGAGTGGATTTTCTGGTGCAGTAGAGCCAGAGCTTGCACAACCAAAGGTAGTTGTACTAGAGTCCATTACTACCTATGCCTACTTTAGAGACAACTCCTCAGGATCCGGGCACTAGTGTCCCCACTACTACTTCTTCAGTACCTCAGCCGCCACCATAGATGGATTTACCAGGGAGATTCTTTAACTCACTCTTTACTATTGAGATTTTGAGGATATTATTCTTAAACATTGACAACAATATATTTTTTAGGAGGGAATGAGTATGTTGGAGTCCTAATTATGATGTTTATGTTGTTATGTATCGAAGTTGATACAATGGGTTGGATTTTTTTATTTGTAGTTGGTGATGTAAAGTTGAGACAATGTTTTATTTTGGTTTGTAAATATACTTTTGGTTTGTAATAGCTAGTAAGTTTTTCTTGTAAGTTGTGGTTGATGTCTCTTTAGATTATATATGTGCCAATTTTTTCCATTACTTCATGATATTTCAAATACTTAAACATATAGGAAAAGTTATTTTGTAAACAATCGTCATGTATCAAACCCCCTTAGCAATCCAAGTATTAATTGCCAATATCTTTGAATTGATAGTGCCATGGATGAGGAACATGTACTGACTCACCTATTAATTTATCTCATGTGAAAACAATCCATGCATGGTTAGAAGCATCATGATTGACTAAGTGAGTATTGAGCTTGGATATGCCATGATCGGTAGTTGTAAATATGTATTGTGTAGTTGATATTTGAATTTGAATGCCATTATGCCATGAGAGGTGAGGCATTCATTAAAAGACATGCTTATTAATACCTAGAACTTTCCCGGTTTGTCTTGGTGTGTTGGCTTGGTTATGTCCGAATTAGGAAGATGACCTTGGCATTCTTTGGTTTTCTTTTAAGTCCACTTTGCCCAAAATAACCTCTCTTGACATAAATTATATCCTTAGTGGTCCCTATTGAGCTTAATCCTTTTTGTTGACAGTTATAAGTCTTAACCTTTGATTGAAAAGATTATCTTTTTGTTGAACACCATTCCTTCCTTGAACTTGACAGTGTGAAAGTAGTGGCCAAAGGCCAAAGGTAAGAGTGTGAAAATAAAGGGGTCTCTTCCATTTGAGGGGTTAATTTGTGATGAAAAAGAAAAAGAAGATGAGAATTTGATCGAAAATAAGACTCTCCAAAAATGTAGAAATGGTTGCAAGTGAGGCACACAATTATGAAGTGAGGAATAAATTCATGTCACTGGAAAAAAGAAAGTGAATGAAGGGAAAAGAACCATGAGAATTGTTTGTAGAGTCCAAAGAGGGATTAGTCACTTGTATCCAAATGCTATCCTACCGTTCCCAAGCCTATATTACAAGCCCAAAAAAGTCCTTTGAGATTCCTATCCGGATGAGATTGGGTCAATGTTGACTGAGAGTACGGGTAAGCCTATGGATAAAAACTTGCATACCGTTTCTCTTTTGGGAATGCGAATGTTGTCCGATCCTTGACGGTATTGATCTAAATTTTGTGATATCATGTGTATGAGGATCTATCATGACTCAAGCCTAGGGTCTAGATGTGATACGACGAATAGGGAACCCGAAGAGACCCCAAACAAGCCTCTTGACATATGACTACACATCCTTGGTCACGGAAGCAATTAAACAACAATAAGAGAATAGAAATAAGGGCAAACGGACTAAGGGAGTCTTTCATAGCATTAACACAGACAATAGTCAAGAGAGTCAAAGCTCATAACATCATTAGATAACTTGTCCAACAACACCTCTAAACTTAGAATTGAGCGGGGGCCAAGACAACTTTCTGGGCTCACCCTTATAGTCAAAGCATACAATAAGATAGAGAGAGAATCTTTGCATACATAAGAACAAAAGATATTGTCCTCGGAGTGAGGACTCACTAAACATGCTTGAAGAGATAGTACTAGCCACGTGGAGGAAGGTAATCAAGTGGAGCCTCGATTCCTACATGGTAACATCATGTAGGCATAGAGTATGCGTTAGTACGTTTGAATGTACTAAGTATGTATAATGCAATGCAACAAAAGATAGGCATCATAATCGAAATTCATAATTAGGCAATAAATGTGCATATGGCAATATGGCATGCATCAATGATGCTTAAAATAAAACATGCTTATATAGAACATACTACATGTGTAGGAAGAGATTATCATCATAGACCAAGCAACTTAGTACTTAGAATCTAAGGCATTCCACCCGCTTGGAAGGTGGATGAGGTACATACCCCTCATCTATGGTAATATAGGATTACCACCACCCGACAAGGTGGATGAGGTACATTCCCCTCATCTATGGTAGTACAGGATTGCCACCACCTGACAAGGTAGATGAGATACATACCTCTCATCTATGGTATGGTCATTTGCAACACAATAGATAGTTTTCATGAATCAACACATATATACCTTCCTTTCATCATCATAAAGTCATTCAAGTCATAGGTCATGCAATAGATCATCAATATCTCAAGAACCCTAAACTAGGTATTTTATCAAATACTTGGTGGCTGTGTAATGCTGGTGTAAAACCATGCAATTCAACAGTGAAATCATGCAAGAAGACTTGAACAAAATCAACCCACCAACACTTGGTAATACCATCATGCAACATACATTTAAACCCCTCATCAAAACTCATCATAGATCTTAGATTCATAGCTCAAACCATGCATAAACAGTCACCACTTTTGCAAAACCCCAACATAGTTCATAGTTAAATTCATAATAAGAAGACCCATAAGTAAATCAACTTAGAAACATGCAATTTATGTAAAAAGGAACTTGGGCACCAGGGGTCAAAGGACCCAATGGTTGAAACCAACATACCTCAACTTTGGAGATTGCCTTGATGAAGATTGAGATGAAAACTTGAAGCTTGATTGAATTTCTGGAATTCTGAAATGAGTTTGGGATACTTGATTTTTGAGTGAAATATTTGGCTAAGTGTTTGAGAAGGTTTTGGGGAATGTCTTGTATAATATGAAGTTGAAAATGACTAAGTATAGGTGTTTTTCGGATATGAAGGCTTAGGCCCAAGACCCAAAGACCTTGGATAGAAACAACAAAACTAGCCAAAATTAAATCTAATTCGCGCCCTGGCCGCATCGCGCTAGGGGCGTGGATGGATTCTGGAAATCAAATTTTTTGGAAAACAAAATTTTGATATAGTTGCTCTAAAATCAGTGTTAGACCCATTTTCTACTCAATTTTTCTCTAATCATTAATATGAAATTGGATTTTCGGTGTCACGCACGAATTTTGAGATATATGAAAATTACGATTATGGGCACATTTGAGGCACATTTTCGGGCACTTTGTTGGGGTCGTTTCAATATCTCCCCTTGGGTACATTTGTCCTCGAATGTCAAAGAGGCATACATAAGAAGAGTAATCATGAAGTATCAGGCTCAACATGAGTGCAACAATGCATTTAAACACCATTATCAAAATCTCAACATAAGAGTCAAAATCACCATGAACTTGTCAACATAAACATGAACGCATGCAAATGACATAATTACTGATACATGAGTCATGAAATCACATAGGAAACTCAAAATTAGTACCTTAGGCTTGAGTAGAATGGAAGAGATAGGGATATTGCTTTTGCATGTCTGCTTCAGCTTCCCATGTGGCACTTTTAACTTGTTGGTTTCTCCAAAGAATCTTGACGGAAGCAACATCCTTGTTCCTCAACCTCTTCACTTGTAAATAAAAAATTTCTACCAAAAGCTCCTGATAAGTCAAGTTGTCTTCAACAACACCCACAAACTTAAGAGGCACAATAGCACTTGGGTCACCCATACACTTCCTCAACATAGACACATGGAAGACCAGATGGACCAAGTACATGTCATTAGGTAACTTTAACTCATAGGCCACCTTACCAATCCTCCTCAACACCCTATAAGGACCCACAAATCTTGGACTCAATTTACCCTTCTTACCAAAATGAACCAGACCCTTCATGGGTGAAACCTTCAAATATACCCAATCACAAAATTTAAATTCAAGATCCTTTCTCCTCACATCGGAATAGGACTTTTGACGACTTTGGGCTGTTTTCAACCTTTCTCTAATCAACCTTACCTTCTCCATAGCTTCCATAACCAGATCTGGACCCAACAAAGCCATTTCTTCTACCTCAAACCATCCAACTGGGGACTTACAACGTATACCATAGAGAGCCTCAAAAAGCGCCATTCCAATTCTTGCATGATAGCTTTTTATTATAAGCAAACTCAATCAATGGAAGATGAACATCCCAACTCCCCTTAAACTCCAATACACAAGCTCTAAGCATATCCTCAAGAGTTTGGATAGTTCTTTCGACTTGGCCATCCGTTTGAGGGTGAAAGGTCGTACTAAGCTTTTCCTTCTTAGCAAGACCTCTTTGGAAGGACCTCCAAAACTATGAAGTGAATTTAGCACCACGATCTGATATGATAGACAAGGACACCCTATGTAATCTAACCAATTCATGAATGTACAACTTAGCATAATCTACAGGACCAAAAATATTCTTAAGCGGTAGGAAATGAGTCGGCTTTGTCATTCTATCAACCACACACCAAATAGAATCAAAACCTTTTCTAGTTTTAGGCAACCCAACCAAAAAACTCTGTTAATTTCCTCCTACTTCCAAGTAGGAATCTCTATATCTTGGGTTAGGCCACCCGACCTTTGTTGTTCGGCTTTGACTTGTTGGCAATTATGGCAATCGGACACAAACTTAGCAATATCCCTCTTCATACCACCCCACCAATACACTTCCCTTAAATCTCTATACATCTCTGTAGAACTGGGGTGAATAGAATGGAAGAATTACGAGCCTTATCAAGAATCCTCTTCCTCAAGTCATCCACACAAGGCACATATAACCTACCTTGGTATCTAAGGGCACCATCTCCCTCTTGGGACAAAACCTCCACCTTGCCCTCTCTCACCAAGGCCTTCAATTCTATCAAGGAGGGGTCAAGATCTTTATTTTCTTTTACCTTATCAACCAAGGAAGATTTTGAACCATCAACAACCACAATACAACCATTATCAACTTCTTCCAACCTAACCCCCAATCTAGCTAACCGATGAACCTCTCTAGCCGCCTCTTTGCCCTCATCATCAACATGAGATAGGCTATCCATAGACACCCTACTCGAAGCATTAGCCACAACATTAACCTTACCGAGGTGATAATTCACACTCAAATCATAATCCTTAAGAAGCTCCAACCATCTTCGTTGTCTCAAGTTGAGATCTTTTTGAGTGAACACATATTAGAGACTCTTATGATTGGTAAACACATCAACATGCACCCCGCACAAATAATGATGCCAAATTTTTAAAGAAAAAACCATGGCCGCCAAGTCAAGATCATGGGTAGTATAATTCTTTTCATGCACCTTAAGTTGTCTAGAAGTATAAGCTATCACCTTGCCATTTTGCATCAAAAGACAACCCCCAATTTGTGAGGTATCACAATACACAACAAACCCTTCCAACCCTTCTGGCAGAGAAAAGATAGAAGCAGAGACAAGCTTATCCTTCAAGGTTTGGAAACTCTTTTCACGCTTATTGGTCCACACAAATTTTGCCTTCTTTTGGGTCAATGTAGTCATGGGAGAAGCAATAGAAGAGAACCCATTCACAAATCTCCGTTAATAACCCGCTAAGCACAAGAAGCTTCTAATGTCCAATGGAGCCAAAGGTCTAGGCCAATTTCTAATCACTTCCATCTTTTTAGGATCCACCTTAATATGGTAACTTTACATCACATGACCTAGAAAGGCAATAAGTTTTAAAAAAAAACACACATTTCTCATACTTAGCATACAACTTCTCTTCCCTCAAGTTTTGTAGCACCACCCTCAAATGACCCACATGCTCCTTCTTACTATAGGAATAGATCAGAATATCATCAATGAAAACCACCATAAAAAAATCAAGGTAGGGTCTTAACATGCTATTCATAATATCCATAAAGATAGTTGATGATTGGTCAACCCAGAAGACATAACCACAAATTCATAATGCCCATACCTAGTCCGGAAGGTCATCTTGGGAATGTCACGTTCCCTCACTTTAACTTGGTGATACCAATACTGAAGATCACTTTTAGAAATGTGAAACGACCCTAACAAGTGCCCGAAAATATGCCTTGAAAGTGCCAAAAATCATAATTTCTATATATCTCAAAATCCATGCGTGATATCAAAAATTCGGCTCCATATTCTTGATCAAGGGGCAAAATTGAGTGAGAAATTGGTCTAACCCCAATTTTAGAGCAACAGTATGAAAATTTCAATTTCCC
Source organism: Solanum medicagineum (assembly GCA_026153255.1). Lineage (NCBI taxonomy): Eukaryota > Viridiplantae > Streptophyta > Magnoliopsida > Solanales > Solanaceae > Solanum > Solanum medicagineum. Next base: position 9,563 of record JAPFFP010111505.1, on the reverse strand, counting down.
AAAATGTAATTTCCAGTGAGCTCTGTGCAGCCCTGGCTCGACATGGCTAGGGCGCGCAGATGTGTATTTTGTTATCTCTTTTTATTGCTCGGTCCAAGGCCTTTGGGCCTAAGTCTTGACCCAAACCTAGGAGCTAGATGTGACACGACTGATGGGGAACCCGAAGGGACCCCAACCAAGCCTCTTAACATATCATTACACATCCTTGGTCACGAAAGAAATTATACAACGACAATAGATAGAAAAAGGGGAAATAAGGGGCTAAGGGACATCTTTGATACCATAGAAACCGAACAAGCCAATAGTATAACATTAACATGTCATCTGATTTCAATAACACCTCTAATACATAGATAAGAGTGGGAGCCAAGACAATCTCGAGGCTCACCCTTATAGCCATAAGTTTCCAACATAAGAAGAGTCAATACATAGCATAAATCAAGAGAAGTATGTCCTCAGAGTTGAGGACTCACCAACTTGCTTTGAGAGAAATCGTACTAGCCACGTGGAATAGGAGGATGATCAAGTGGAGCTCTAATTCCTACATGGTAACATCATGTAGGCATAGAGTATGAGTTAGTATGTTTGAATGCACTAAGAGATGTAGGATGTAATGCAATGAGAGATAGGCAACATAGGCAAAATGCAATATCATAAGAAATGGATAGCATAATAACAATATGAAAAGTATGAGTGATGGTTGAAGTAAAACATCCTTATATAGAAAATATTACATGTGAAGAAAGAGACAATCATTATAAACTAAGCAACTTAGTACTTAGAATACAAGGCATGCCACCCGCTTGTAAGGTGGATGAGGTATCTACCCCTCATCTATAGTAGTATGGATTGCCACCAACCAACAAGGTGGATGAGGTATATATCCTTCATCTATGGTAGTGTAGGATTGCTATCACCAGACAAGGTGGATGAGGTATATACCACTCATCTATGGTAGTACAGGATTTCCACCAACCGACAAGGTGGATGATGTATATACCCCTCATCTATTGTATGTCACTTGCAACACTATAGTTACTTTCCATGAAATCATCACATTAATACATTACTTTCATAGGCCATGCAATAGATTATCAATAACTCAAGAATCCTAATCTAGACATTTTATCAAACATTTGGTGGGTGTATAATGCTAGGGATAAAATCCTGCAATTCAAGAATAAAATCATGCAAGAAAACTTGAAGTTAATCAATCCACCAACACTTGGTATTACCCTCATACAATACACATTGAAACCCTTCATCAAATCTCAAAATAGATGCTAGATTCATAGCTCAACATATGCTAAAACAGTCACGCTTCCATAAAACCCCAATATAGATTATAGTCAAATTACATAAAAGAAGACCTATAAGTGAAATTAACTTAAAAACATGAGATTTATGTAAAAAAGAAGCTTGGGTACCATGGGTGAAAGCACCAAATGGTTGAAACCCACATACCTTAACTTTGGAGAATTTCTTGATGAAGATTTGAATGGAGACTTGAAGCTTGAATGAAATCCTTAAGATCCAAAATAAGTTTTGGCACTTGAATTCTGAGTGAAATATTTTTCTAAGTGTTTGGAAATGCCTAGTATGATATGGTGTTGAAATATGACTAAGTATAGGTATTTTCATGTATGGGAAGACTTAGGACCAAGTCCCAAAGGCCTTGACTTAAAAATCAATAATAGGCCAAAAATAACACTGATCCGCGCCCTGGACGTGTCGCACCGGGGGCGCAGATTATCCGTGGAATTTGCAAATTATGGATTTTCAAATTTTGATACAGTTGCTCTAATATCATGGTTAGACCCATCTCCCACTCAATTTTGGTTGCTGAGCAAGAATATGAAGTTGGATTTTTGATATCATGCACGAATGTTGAGATATATGGAAATTATGATTTTGGGCACTTCCGAGGCACATTTTCGGGCACTTTTTGGGGTCGTTTCAATATCTCTCGCTTGAGAACATTCATCCCCGAATGTCAAAGAAACGTATATAAGAGAACTAAATAAGATAATTTCAGCCCACACAAGAATGCAACAATGCACTTAAACATCATTTGAAAAATCTCAACATAAGTGGTAAGAATCACCATGAATTTGTCAAGATAAATATGAATGCATGCGAATGACATGGGGGCTGAAACATAACACTTGAAATCACATAGGGGACCTATAATTAGACCTTAGGCTTGAGTAGAATAAAAGAGATAGGGATATCACTTTTACATGTCTGCTTTGGCCGCCCATGTAGCACTTTCGACTTGTTGGTTCCTCCAAAGGACCTTAACGGAAGCCACATCCTTGTTCCTCAATCTCTTCACTTGTCTATCCAAAATCTCTACTAGAACCTCTTCATAGGTCAAGTTGTCTTCAACAATACCCACAACATCGAATGGAACAATAACATTCGGATCACCCACAATTTTCCTCAAGATAGATATATGAAAGACCGGATGAAACAAGCCCATTTCTCTAGGCAACCCCAACTCATATGCTACCTTACCAATCCTCCTCAATACCCTACAAGGACCCATAATCTTGGACTCAATTTACCCTTTTTACCAAAAGGAACCACACCCTTTATGGGTGAAACCTTCAAATAGACCCAATTACCAACCTTAAATTCAAGATCCCTTTTCCTCACATAGGCATAGGACTTTTGATGACGTTATGCTGTTTTCAACCTTTCCCTAATTAACCTTACCTTCTCTATAGCCTCCATGACCAGATTTGGACCCAATAATACCATTTTCCTTACTTCAAACCATCCAATCGGGGACATACAACGTCTACCATAAGGGGCCTCAAAAGGAGCCATGCTAATGTTAGAATGATAGCTATTATTATAAGCAAACTCAATCAATGAAAGATGATCATCCCAACTACCCTTAAACTCAAAAATAAAAGATGTAAGCATATCCTCAAGAGTTTGTATAGTTCTTTCGGCTTGGCCATCCGTTTGAGGGTAAAAGGTCATACTAAGCCTAACTTTGGTACCAAGGCCTCTTTGGAAGGACCTCCAAAAGTGTGAAGTGTATTCAACACCATGATAAAATATGATAGACCAGGGCACCCCATTCAATCTAACCAACTCATGAATGTGCTATTTAGCATAGTCTTCGGCCCCATGAGTAGTCTTAACCGCTAGGAAATGAGCCGACTTTGTCATTCTATTAACAACAACCTAAATTAAATCAAAACCCTTTCTAGTCTTAGGAAACCTAGCCACAAAATCCATGTTAATTTCCTCCCGCTTCCAAGTAGGAATCTCTATGAATTGGATTAGGCCACTAGGCCTTTGGTGTTCGGCTTCGACTTGCTGGCAACTATAACAACCGAATACAAATTTGGCAATGTCTTTCTTTATGCCTCTCCATCAAAATACATATCTCAAACCTCTATACATTTTGGTAGAATCAAGGTGAATAGAATAGAAAGAATTATGAGCCTCATCAAGAACATTCTCTCTCATGCCATCAACATTAGCCATACACAACCTACCTTGGTACCTAAGGGCACTATCTCCCCCTTGGGAGACCACCTTGCCCTCTCTCAGCAAGACCTTCAATTCTAACAAAGAAGGGCCAAGATCTTGCTTTGCTTTTACCTTATCAACCAAGGAAAACTTTGAACCATAAAAAACTACAATGCCACCATAATCAACCTCTTCCAACCTAACCCCCAATCTAGCCAACCGATGAACCTATCTAGCCACCTCTTTGCCCCCATCATCAACATAAGCTAGGCTACTCATAGACACCCTACTAAAAGCATTTGCCACAACGTTAGGCTTACCAGGATGATAATTCACACTTATATCATAATCCTTAAGAAGATCTAACCACCTTCTTTGTGTCAAGTTGAGATCTTTTTGAGTGAACACATATTAGAGACTCTTATGATCGGTAAACATATCAACATGCACTCCATACAAATAGTGATGCCAAATTTTCAAAGCAAAAACCACGGCGGCCGATTAAAGATCATGAGTAGGATATTCTTTTCATGCACTTTGAGTTGTCTAGAAGTATAGGCTATCACCTATCCGTCGTGGTTTTTGGTTTGAAAATTTTGTTGTCACTATTTGTTTGGGTGCACATTGATGTGTTTACCGATCATAAGAGTCTCCAATATGTGTTCACTCAAAAAGATCTCAACTTGAGACAAAGAAGGTAGTTAGAGCTTCTTAAGGATTATGATATGAACGTGCATTATCATCCCGGTAAGGCTAATGTTGTGGCTGATTCTTTGAGTAGGGTGTCTATGGGTAGCCTAGCTCATGTTGATGATGGTGGCAAAGAGGTGGCCAGAGAGGTCCATTGGTTGTCTAGACTGAGGGTTAGGTTGGAAGAGGTCGATAATGGAGGTATTGTGGTTGTTGATGGTTCAAAATCTTTCTTGGTTGATGAGGTAAAAGCAAAGCAAGATCTTGACCCTTCTTTGTTAGAATTGAAGGCCTTGTTGAGAGAGGGCAAGGTGGAGGTTTTCTTCCAAGGGGGAGATGATGCCCTTAGATACCAAGGTAGGTTGTGTATGGCTAATGTTGATGGCTTGAGAGAGAATGTTCTTGATGAGGCTCAAAATTCTTGCTATTATATTTACCTCGGTTCTACCAAGATGTATAGACGTTTGAGGGATGTGTTTTGATGGGGAGGCAGAAAGAAAGACATTTCCAAAAATTTGTATTCGATTGTTATAGTTGCCAACAAGTCAAAGCCGAACACCAAAGGCCGAGTGGCCTAAACCAACTTATAGAGATTCCTACTTGGAAGTGGGAGGAAATTAACATGGATTTTGTGGTTAGGTTGCCTAAGACTAGAAAGGGTTTTAATTCTATTTGGGTTGTGGTTGATAGAATGACAAAGTCGGCTTATTTCCTAGTAGTTAAGACTACTCATGGGACCGAAGACTATGCTAAATTGTACATTCATGAGTTGGTTAGATTGCATGGGGTGCCCTTGTATATCATATTGGATCGTTGTGTTAAATTCACTTCACACTTTTGGAGTTCCTTGCAAAGAGGTCTTGGTACCAAGGTTAGGCTTAGTACAACGGATGGCCAAATCGAATGAATTATCCAAACTCTTAAGGATATGCTTATAGTTTTAAGGGTAGTTGGGATGATCATCTTTCATTGAGTGAGTTTGCTTATAACAATAGTTATCATTCTTAGCATTGGTATTTCTCCTTTTGAGGCCCTCTATTGTAAGCGTTGTAAATCACCAGTTGGGTGGTTCGAAGTGGGAGAAATGGCATTGTTCGGTCCGGATCTGGTCATGCAGGCTATTAAGAAGGTACGGTTGATTAGGGAGAGATTGAAAATAGCCCAAAGTCATCAAAAGTCCTATGCCAATGTGAGGAGAAGGGAGCTTGAATTTAAAGTTGGTGATTGGGTCTATTTGAAGGTTTCACCTATGAAGGGTGTGGTTCATTTTGGTAAGAAGGATAAATTGAGTCCAAGATATGTGGATCCTTATAGGGTGTTGAGGAGGATTGGTAAGGTGGCCTATGACTTAGAGTTGACTAGTGAAATGGACTTGGTTTATCCGCTCTTTCATATATCCATGTTAAGGAAATATATGGGTGACCTGAATGCTATTGTCCGATTGGATGTTGTGGGTGTTGTTGAAGACAACTTGACTTATAAATAAGTTCTAGCAGAGATCTCGGATAGACAAGTGAAGAGGTTAAGGAACAAGGATGTGGCTTCCGTTAAGGTCCTTTGGAGGAATCAACAAGTTGAAAGTGTTACATGGGAAGTCAAGGTGGACTTGCAAAAGTGATATCCCTATCTATTCCATTCTATTCAAGCCTAAGGTACTAATTCTAAGTCTTCTATTTGATTTCATGTCTAATGTATCAACCCTATATGTCATTTGCATGCATTCATGTTTGTGTTGACAAGTTCATGGTGATTTTGATACTTATGTTGAGATTTTTGAAATGATGTTTAAGTGCATTATTGCATTCTTATTGGGGCTAATTTATTCATGATTACTCTCCTTATATATGCTTCTTTGAAATTTGGGGACGAACGTTCCCAAAGGGGAGATATCGAAACGACCCTAAAAAGTTCCCGAAAATGTGCCTCGGAAGTTCCCAAAATCGTAATTAACATATATCTAAAAATCCATGCGTGATATCCAAAATCCAACTCCACATTTTTTATCTGGGGGAAAAATTGAGTGGGAAATGGGTCTAACCCCAATTTTGGAGCAACCGTATAAAAACTTTAATTTCCCAAGTTGCAATTTCCAGAAAGCATTCCGCGCCCCTGGCGCGACGTGGCCAGGGCGTGGAGATGCCTATTTTTTTTATTGAATTTTCTTGTTCGGTCCAAGGCTTTTGGGTCTTGGGCCTAAGTCTTCCCATGCAGGAAAATTCTTATACTTAGCCATATTTCACCTTCATATCATACAAGACATTCCCCAATACTCTCTCAAACACTTAGACAAATATTTCACTCAAAATTCAAGTGCCAAAACTCATTCTCGGTCTTAAAGACTTTGGTCAAGCTTCAAGTCTCCAATCAAATCTTCATCAACAAATTCTCCAAATTTGAGGTTATGGGTTTCAACCATTGGGTCCTTTCACTCATGGTGCCCAAGCTTCTTTTTTTACATAAAACTCATGTTTCTAAGTTGATTTTACTTATGGGTCTTATTATGAATTTGATTATAAACTATGTTGGGGTTTTATTAAAGTGTGACTATTTTAGCATGTTTTGAGCTATGAATCTAAGATCTATGAAGAGTTTTGAGGAGGGGTTTCAATGTATTATGCAAGGTGGTATTACCAAGTGTTGGTGGATTGATTTACTTCCAGTTTTATTGCATGATTTCATTCCTGAATTGCATGGTTTTACTCTAGCATTACACACCCACCAAGTGTTTGATATAATGTTCGGTTTAGGATTCTTGAGATATTGATGATCCATTGCATGACCTATGACTTGAATGACTTTATGATGATGAAAGAAGAGTATATATATGTTGATTTCGTTAGATGTATCTACAGTGTTGCAAGTTGATCACACCTTGTTGATGGGGTACTATGCCTCAATCACCATGGATTGTAGGGTGAGACAACCATCAACCAATTGAGGGGTTGCTACCTCAATCACCATGGATGGTAGGGTGAGACAACTATCAACAAAATTGAGGGGTTAATACCTCAATCACCATGGATGATAGGGTGAGACAACCATCAACCAATTGAGGGGTTGATTCCTCAATCACCATGGATGGTACCGTGTGACAACCATAAACCAATTGAGGGGTTGATACCTCAATCGCCTCTCTAAAGGAGTGGTAGGCGTTGGAAAGGATAGTCTCTTACTTCACATTTAATACATTCTATATGAGCATGTTTACTACAAGCATCACTCATGCATGCCATTTTGTTATATGCTCATCTATTGCCTAATTATGCATTTCGATTATGTTGTCTATCTCTTGTTGCATTGCATCCTACATACTTAGTACATCCAAATGTACTAACGCATACACTCTATGCCTACATGATGTTACTGTGTAGGATCGGAGCTACTCATGATCATCCTCATCATCCCCATGGCTAGTACTCTCTTTTCAAGCAAGTTTGGTGAGTCCTCACCTCTGGGGACGATATCTCTTGTTCTGATGTTATGTAAAGACTTTTACTATCTATTTATATGCTTTGACTATGAGGGTGAGCCCGGAAAGTTTTCTTGGCCCCTGCTCAATTCTAAGTGTAAAGGTGTAGTTGGACAAGTTATGTAATGATGCCATGAGCTTTGACTCTCTTTACCCTTTTGATTTTTTAGGAAACGAAAGGCTTCCCTTAGCCCCTTACCCTTATTTCCATCCTCTTATTTTTGTTTAATTGCTTCCGTCACCAAGGATGTGTAATGATATGTTAAGAGGCTTGCTTGGGGTTCCTTCGGGTTCTCCATTCGTCGTGTCACGTCTAGGCCCTAGGCTTGGATCGTGACAAGAAGTGACTAGCCCCTTGAAGTTGGTCAAATAGATCATCAATCCTTGGTAGAAGATACTTATTATTTATAGTGACCCTATTAAGTTGCCGATAGTCAATGCACATTATAAGGGACCCATCTTTCTTCTTCACAAATAACACCGATGCACACAAAAGTGATTGGCTAGGCCTAATAAAATCCTTTTCCAACAAATCCCTCAATTGCTCCATCAACTCCTTTAACTCCACCGGGGACATAGGGTAAGGGGGAATAGAAATGGGTTAAGTATCGGGAATAAGGTCTATACCAAAGTCTATTTCCCTTTCGGAAGGAACACTGGGAAGGTCACTAGGAAAGACATCAAGAAACTCATTAACCACCGGAACCGACTCTATGGGAAGGACTTTCGAATCAACATCCCTAACCCTCACAAAATGATTGAGACACCTCTTAGAGATCAACTTTTGGGCTTTAATGAAAGAGATAAACCTCCACTTGACCACCACATCATGACTCTCCCACTCAAGGAAGGGTTCATTTGGGAATTGAAATTTGACCCTACAGGTTCTACAATCAATAGAGGCATATTATGCATGTAACTAATCCATCCCAACAATGACATCAAAATCCACTATATCCAACTCAACAAGATCACAAGGCAAAATACTATGCAACATGAAAATGGGACAATTTTTATAGAACTTTCTAGCAACAATAGATGCACCAACGGGAGTAGATACCTCATAAGACTCATACAAGAATTCGAGTTCAACATGAAATGTTTTGGCAATAACAGGAGTAACAAAAGAAAGCGTGGCACCTGGGTCTATCAATGCACTCATATCCAAATCAAAGACTTTTAGCATATTAGTGATGACATCAACTACCTCATCTGTCCTTTGCCTCCCTTGAAGAGCATAGAACCAATTGTGCCTTGGGGAACCACCTTATTAGCCTCCTCTTCCCAAAGGAACCGTATTTTCACCCGGACTTCGGACGAGCGTCTTTACCCTTGTTGCAGTTACGTGGACAATCAATCATCTTGTGGCCTATTTCCCCACAACCAAAGCAAGCATTGGTATCCCTCAATTATGTGCCACAAGACTCTTACCACATTCTTGACACATAGCGTTAGCCACCACACCACGTCACCTTGGGCCCTTGGGTAGTCATTGGCAAAACTTTTATTGGGAGCATGAGAAGACCCTTGGCCTTGATGAAACCAGCCACCCTAGAGACTTTGGAACTTATTATCAAAACGGGCCCTTTATGCCTCATTACCCTTTCTTATTCTCAACTTCTCCCCATCTAATTGTTTGGCATAAATCATAAGGAGGGGACAAGTCCATGTCACTTATCAACATGCAACACGACATTCTTCATTCACTAAATCAGATACACCCATCAATAACATGTTACCTCTAGACCTTGAGTCAGCAACCAAGTGTGGGTAGAGCATACTTCGAGAGTTTGTTGAACTTGAGGGCATACTCCCTCATACTCATAGATCCTTGCTTCAAATTCATGAACTCCATCATTTTGGCCTCCCTAAGCTCAAGAGGGAAAAACTCGTTAAGGAAATCTGCCTTAAACTC
>JAPFFP010111494.1:0-18591 GCA_026153255.1 Solanum medicagineum | reverse complement strand
TTGAACAACAAGAAACGTTCACAACAATACTTAGGACACATGCTGTCCAGAATTTCCAACATAACATAATAGCATATATTCTTGTTTTTCATGAAGAAATCATACTAAATACACAACTATAATTTCTTACCTTTGCCTTATAGGTTCTGTATACCCTTCAAAATCCTTAGAGAATGTGTTTGCAGCTTTGTGAAGTGAATTAGAGAGAAGACAAAAGACTTTAAGAAAGCTGAAACTTTATTTCCTAGTGGAATGAAATAGTGCTGCACTTGATCATTTTTAAAGATCAATTTGGCCCACTTTGTCCTCCACTTTAGACCTGATAATGGCACCCATTAGTAGTCTAATAATTCAGCATCTTATCCTCGAAAATTGGGCTTAATTGGGTCTCAAATATGATGGACCTTTGCTGCCAATTTCCAGCTTTGTTATTTTTTGGCTTTGGGTCTAAATGACCAAGTGGTTTGTAGTGTACTTAGGAAGTTTTTAAATTCTTATTGGACTGAAAATATGGTCCATTTATGATACTAAAACATGGGCCAAAGTTACACCCTTAACACGGAATTTATTAATAATAAAACTTGAACAAATTCAGTGTCGAACCTCGTCTCCGTTTAGCTATCAATTTTGAGCTAAGAAAGTCGGTGATTCACCTACTAGATTATTAAGTCATATAATAATCTTAATTCTTTTACTTAGTTTAGGGCTAATATATTCTCAATTTAACACCAACACATATATACCCTCGACCTTCTTATGCATTTAGACTCACATATCGCCCATTAACACAAGATTCAAGCACTTTCAAGAATTGACTTTAATTTAACCAAATCGTAACATGATTCATTTACATAGCATTAGTACATGTAAAATGTGGGGTGTGACAAATATCCTCAAGAGGAGGTAGGTTCTCATTATCTGCATTCTAATTGTTGTTCCTCTTTGGAGCTGCATTGGCCACGTTATTGGCATTATCTTGGGTTATTTTCCTTAACTTTCTTTGGATATCCGGGTCAAGTGGAGTTAGGGATTGCCTTGACTTCGGGTATCGGGCATACACTATACTTATACCCTAATAAATAACAAATACAACAAATAAAAGCAAAATATGGGAAATAAGGTTAACACCTAAATTACTATGAATTAACTAAGTCTAGCCGTATTCCTCAGCAACGGCACCAAAATCTTAATGTCGCCCAAGTTACACCTCCTTTTAGAGGATAAAGTGATTGTTGTCAAGATATAGAACCTAACCAAGGTTAGGGTTGAACCCACAGAGAATATGTAGACTCAAGAGAATTCAATGACTACAATTCGAGTGGTTAACCAACTTACTCCCCCAAAGAGGGGGAGGTGGTTCTAATAATTGAATATATAATAAAACTAAACTAACAATCACAAGAGAGAAATCAATATGGAGGGAAACTAGGGTATTGTGTTCCTTGTGATTTCGTAACTCAGTATCACCAGATAACCTAATTCTATTTTAGTGTACAGCATGCAGGACGATAAGTTAAATTCACCAAGCCCTTTTATCATAGGTGAGAGATGAATTTCACTATACGACTTGACCCATCTCCATAGTGTACATTATTAACCGTTACCTCTTACTCCCAGTATAACCTCCCCTGGGCCCATTTTGATTGATAAGATGAGAACACATCAATCGAATCCTATTAATCATTCTCTTTTCCTATTTATTACTACCTTGGTCCAATCAGTAACACTAGGAGGGTTATAATGTTGGCCACCATCAGAAAACATGCAAAACTAAGAGAGTTAATTAATACATGCATACACACCTTCCAAGAATGATGAATCATCTAGTTTCACTTTGTAAGTTCTTTATAGTTCCTAGTTGTGGATTTAGCTACTCATGCTTTATGCAGATGCAAGAATTATGGATTGAGAAAACAAAATTGAATATTGATACAATAGAATTAAGAACAAGCAATCCAATTTCAATAAGAATCACAAGCTTAGAGATGAAATTCAAATACAAGTGTTCTCAAAGACTCTCCAAAGTAATCTCACTATTTTCTCTCTCAAATTACTGATTTTACTGAGTACTAGGCGAAAACTTCGAAAAAAATAACCTAAAAAATCTATCTATAATAAGTAAAATACAAGTCCTAAACAAAATAGGAGAAATTGTCAAAATGCCATACGAAATGGGTTTACGGGTCATATTGCATTCCACGGCCCTTAATCAAGGTCTCATACATAGCTGCTGGAAATTTCGACTTCCACTCTACGACAACCCTCTACAATTTGTAAATGGCCTGTAAGGGGGTTTCGTCTTATGAATCATCAGAAATTCCCACTCTCTACTCCTCAAGGCACGAACCATCTTCTATGACTCATAAATCAATCTACGACTCGTTTGCATATTCATAGAATCAACTTCAAAAAATCAACCCCTCAATGAAATTGTTCACGAAACCACTTTACGACCGATTGAATGAACTACAAATCGCAAAGGGTCTCATATAGCAGCAAAATTCAGCAAATTCTGCACTTCTTCCCAAAATCTAGGCCAAACCTATAATCCTGCAAATGAAACAAAAAAAACACATGAAACTTACTAACATCCCATTGAGAACACACAAAATTCCATGTTTGAAGCATCAAAAGTACAGTATTTTGACAGCACATAAACTTACATTGGTACATGCATCATGGAGACCTCAGAATCTAATTCTTATTATTCTGTTGAGTCTGAATTGTCATTTCTAGTATGAATACATATTTGGTTTGTGAAATTCACATTTCAGATGAGTTTCGAATGCCTATTTCATGTTTTCTAGTTGGTTGATGTTACTGTGCAGAGAAGTTTTTGGTGTAGGTACTTTCCTTCTCTACGTTCATGGAGAAGCCTCTGGCTTCACGGAGGTTTGGTTGTTGATGAGCTCCATATTCATGAACATGGTTCTACGTTCGCAGAGTGGATACGTGTGATTTCCCCCTCTCCTGCTAACAATCCACGGTCATAGATTATGCTCCACGATCGTGGAGGTCTTTTTGATCCGTCTCCTCTGTGTTTGAGGAACTCCATCTGCGATCACGGAGTAGTTCTTATACCTAGATAGTTTAAAACTCGTGAAACATCATTTTTAACCTTTTTTCATGAACTCTATGCTTTATGGGAGATTTTGAGAAGAGGTTTTCAAAGATTTAACTTGGGTAGTTCTTATATCTAGATAGTTTTAAACTCATGAAACATCATTTTTAATATTTTTTCATAAACTCTACGCTTTGTGGGAGATTTTGAGAAGAGGTTTTCAAAGATTTAACTTGGGTAAATGTTTCCAACACTATTTTGATCATATTCCATGAGTTCTATCTTGATTTATCCTGAATTTCATGATTTTGAATGTTCAAAATGAGGGATTATTGGTGTTTGACTTTGAAACTTTAAATGAGGATTTATCACTCAACTTAAACTACATTTTTATGGGGATTTTACCTAAAACACCATTTTTCATGTAGAAACTTATTTTAAAGTCAATTTTCAGATTTGAGAACTTTGAAGTTTAGCCTTTATTCTGACCATTTTACCCTAAGCCTATTTCATGCCAATATGGATATCCAAGTGTACATCTTAATGCATAGTATCTATTTTTAATAGTGGTTTATCGATTCGAGGATTGTTTGGAGGCTTGAGTTGATTGAAAGCATGACGGAGTGCAGTTTCGACATCGAGGTAGGTTCGTCCAACCTTTTTGGGACTACATTTGAGTTATTGAGCATCCTTATGTTATAATTATGAGATGTAGAATGAACTATGAAATTATGACTTAATATGATTGAATTGATGTGAGTATGATATCAGTTATGCCGAAAATTGAGTAAATGGCGATCCTATTAATGAATAGATTGAGTCATGAGATTTGAGGTAATTTAGATATCATTAAGATAATATGAGACTTGAGATAACTCCGGGCTAGAGTTGTGGATAATTGATGATGAATGAGGAGAATTACGGAATTATGAGGCTCATTGGGGTTTCTTGTGGAGCCTATTTTATTGACACGTTGATTATGGATGAGTTAGCAATGATATAAGGTAATAATAGCCCAGTGATAATGATTGGTATATATGGTATAGCCTGTTTTATATAATGGCTATTGCACCTATCTTGTATTGATCAGTTGTATTAGTATGCACATACCATATACTCCATTGTTGCACTAGCATGCAGATATCTTATATTGACTAGTTGCATTGGTATGCACATATCTTATACTCTATTGTTGCATTAGTATGCAAATATCTTATATTGACCAGTTGCATTAGTATGAACATATCTTATATCAACTAATTGCATTGGTATACATATATCTTATACTCCATTGATGCATTGGTATGCATATGATCTCATATATTGACCAGTTGCATTGGTATGCACATATCTTATACTCCATTGTTGCATTGGTATGCGCATATCGTATAGTGACTAGTTCATTAGTATGCACGTATTGTATACTCCATTGTTGCATTGCTATGCATATAGTTTCATACTTATATTATGGCATTGGTATGCACATTTTATATTAATAATGTGACATTGACATGTATATATTTTATATTATATCTACTCTACTTGAGGCCAGTGATGCCTCGAGACACTTCCTCTTGAGGGACGCGACGCTTCAAGGTATTTTATCTTAAGGCCTATGACATCTTGAGATATTTTAGTACATAGCCTGCGATGCCCTCGAGTTTTGTCTTATAGCCCAACTTGGTCGATGTGTACCCCAGCCCTACGATGGTCATGATTACATATACATGGCCTATGAAGGCCCTGAGTTCTAGCTTGTACTTTGGCTCGGTAGATGTGTTCATTAGCCAAGCGATGGTCGTGATTTCACCTCATATATGGCCTGCGACGCCACTGCATTCTTGCATAGCATTGCATTGCATCCTTGGATTGGTTCACTATATGTATCTATCATTACTCATTATTTTATTGTATTATGGACTAAACCTTTTGATCCAAGTGATTGGATTCTTTGTTATTACATTTTTGTTTGATTTCTCTTACATAGTTAGTTGAACCAACTTAGCACATTTCGTTGTGGTCACCCCCTACTCTATCTCCCCCTTGTAGATTGAGCATAGGGACCCACACTGGGTAGTTGATTCACTCTTATTGGACTTTTCTACATTTACTCAGATCTTACTGGTAAGACTCAGACTTTGAATTGTCGTGGATCTTTGGGATTTTCCTTTAATACTTCCTCTCAGACATTGTATCAAACATTATGAGATAGCCTTGTACTTTATTTTGAGATAGTTGTATTTACCCTTCGATACTATTTAGATGCTCTTATACTCATGACTCTTGGTTTTGGGATTTTTTATGTCATGCTATGATTTCTTACACTTCACTTTATCTTTGTTTTTCGATCCAATTTTGGATCGCGACAAGATTGGTATCAGAGCTCTAGATTCGTATGGCATGGAGTCAAGAGCAGGGTATCTAGTAGAGTGTTGCGCATAGGTGTGTAGACATCCACACCCATCTTCAAGAGTCTACGGGATACTTAATTGGAAAGACTTTCACATCTCTCCTCCATTTGTACGTTCATTTGAATTAACAATTTTTAAAGTGTCTAATCTATTTCTTCTATGCAAATGCTGATTACTAGATCTTGTCAATCAATCGGAAGCCCGACGCAGCTGATATGGCACCCACTCAAGGTTGAGGTAGCATTCGTGCTAGAGTTAGGGGCTGAGGACTTGCTAGAGGTGCAGCTCCTCCTAGAGGGAAGACTAGGTTGGCTTCTCTAGAACTTGCTTATGGGCCAGAGAGGCCTACAAATCCTATTCCATCGCCTTCAGCCCTAGATGATTCATCCTCGATTCAGGAGTTACTTTTAAGGATATTGGCAAGATTGGAGGAAGCTCCTCCAGCCCTAGCTATTGTTGATGTACTGATTTTTACAACACCAGTTGGTCCTTCTATAGCTCCAACTGAGCTAGCTGTGATTTACTTTCGCCTTCCCTTAGTCCCAGTGAATCTTCCTTTGACTACTACGATTCCGCCTCAAACATTTTGGCCGAGCTTTGGCTCATAGATTCATGGATTGGAGGATTGTCATTAAGAGGCCACAACTTTCCTGGTTCTTGCTGGGGATGCATTTCTGAGTATGGTGGATCACGCTCACTTGATGGAGCACAACAAACATGATAGATGGGGCAGTAGAAAGAGGTTCCATCAGCACAACCAATTTAGTGGACCCCCACCCCGAGGCATAAGGATTCAGGGATAGCCATCTCAAGGACATGAGACCAGGGCTTGTTATACTTCTGGTGAGTTGGGGTATTTAGCCAGAGGTTATCGATATCATGGATTACCCTGGCTTCAAGGTCTCATCTAGCTCATTCAGCACCAGTACCTAAGGACTCACCTCAGGCTATGAGAGATAGTGCTAGAGGAGGTCGTGGTATAGTGATAGGTGGGGCTCGTGGTTTTATACAGGATAATGGTGGTCATAGATTTTGCTATATTGTTTTAGATAGAACTAACATAGAGGCCTTTGGTGCAATTATCACATGTATGGTTTCAGCGTGTCACCGTGCAACTTTAGCTTAATTTGTTCTAGGCCCTATTTATTCTTATGTGTTAGCATATTTTTCTTCTGATATTGATATTATGTGTGGGTTGCTTGCCGAGCCTATTTGTGTTTCCACTCCTATAGGTGAATCTTTAGTGGTAAATCGGGTATATTGGGATTGTGTTATGACTTTTATAGGGAAAGATACCATTGCTAATTTGATATTGTTAGATATGGTTGATTTTGATGTGACATTGTGCATGGATTGGTTTTCACCTTATCATGATATTTTTGACTGTCATGCAAAGCTTGTGACCTATCTTGCCCCGACATGCCTCAATTGATGTGGACTGGAGCACCTAGCTTCTATTCTAAGGGCGTTATTTCTTATACGCATTCTAGTCGGGCTGTTTCATAGAAGCCTCCATCATTGGAGACCACCAAGGTTACTAGAGAGTTTATGTATGTATTCCCTACTGATTTGTTGGATGTCTCACCAAATTAGAATGTTAACTTTGCTATTGATATAGAGCTGGACACTAAGCCCATCTCTATTACTTCTTATCGGATGGCCCCAACTGAATTGAAGGTGTTGAACGATCAATTTTAAGATTTGTTAAAAAAATGTTATATTCGTCCAAGTGTATCTCCCTAGTGTGCTCCTATATTATTTGTTTTTAAGGAAGGATGACATATGCGTATGTGTATTGACTATCGTCAGCTTAACGAAGTGACCATCAAGAACAACTACTCTTTGCCTCGCATTGATGAACTTTTGACTAGTTGCAGAGTGCCTCGATATTCTCCAAAATTGACTTGAGGTCCGGGTATCATCAGTTGAGAGTTTGGGAGTTTGACATCCCGATAGATTTTCGGACTCGTTATAGGCATTATGAGTTTGTGGTTATGTATTTTAGGTTAACTAATGCCCTGGTTGCCTTCATGGAGTTGATGAACTGAGTGTTCAAGCCCTATTTAGACATATTTGTGATTATGTTCATAGATGATATCTTGGTTTATTCCAAGAGTGACGCAGATCATGTTCAGCACTTGAGGACCATACTCTAGATATTAAGGAAATTAAGAGAAGTTGTATGTAAAGTTCTCAAAGTGCAAGTTTTTGCTTGAGTCTGTTGCATTCCTTGGCCATGTTATGTCAAAAGAGGATATTATGGTTGATCCCACCAAGGCATCAACTGTTCGTGAGTGGGCTAGGCCTACTTATATGACTGAATTAAGAGTTTACTTGGCTTAGCGAGGTATTATCGGAGTTTTGTTTCAGGGTTTCTTATCTATACAGCCCCATTGATTAGATCGACTCAGAAGGCTTGGCATTTCAGTGGTCGGATAGTTGTGTGGTGAGCTTCTAAAAGCTCAAGTATTTGTTGACTTTAGTACTTATTCTTGCTTTTACTTAAGGAGAGAGTTCTATTTATGGTATATTCTTGATACTTCAGATGTATGTTGGGTGGTGTATTAATACAAAGCGTGAAGGTGATAGCTTACACTTCTAGATAGCTGAAGGTGCATAAGAAAAACTACCACAACAATGACTTGGAGTTAGCTATGGTTCTGTTTCTATTGAAGTTGTAGTGACATTATCTTTATGGGGTGAATTTGACATCTTTACCGATCACTAGAGTCTCAAATGCATCTTTTCTCAGCCTAATCTAAACATCTGACAGCATAGATGGCTAGAATTTCTTAAGGACTATGATATCTCTATTCTATATCACCTCGGGATGGCCAATGTTGTGGCAGATGATTTAAGCCAAAAGGCTACTAGTTTGGAGAGTTTTACATTCTTGAGAGCTGAGGAGTGGCACTTAGCTTTGGAGGTTCAATTGCTTGCTAGATACATGGTTCATTTGGATATTCTCCTTCTTAGAGTGTTTGGCCTTTGTTGAGGCTAGATCCTCCTTATTTGATCAGATATGTGTTCATCAGTTTGAGGATCCTAGATTATGCATGATTTATGACAATGCGTTGAGAGATGAAGCCAAGGTGGCTATTATTGATTTTGACGGTGTTTTGAGGGTTAATGGTAGAGTTTGTGTAAACAAGCTAGGAGATTAGGTGAGTTTGATACTAGAGCAGGCCCATTGTGCTAGATATTCCATCCATCTGCCTGTGGCTAAGATGTATCAAGATCTTGAACAACATTATTGGTCATTTAGCATGAGGAGAGATAGCTATATTTGTGACCAGGTGTTTGAATTACCAACAGGTAAAGTATGAGCATCAAAGTCTCAATGGATCGATGTAAAGGATTCCCCTTCCCGAGTGGAAGTGGTAGAGAGTGACTAGGGATTTTATTACAAGTTTTCCCATGGCCTTGGGCAAGTTTGATTCAGTTTGGGTGGTTGTTGATCGATTGACCAAGTCCGCATACTTCTTACCAGTAAAGACTAACTATAGTGCAAAGCAATTGGCTAGGTTATATATTTGGGATATTGTTAGATTGTGTGGTGTTCCTATGCGAAGGGTTTATGTATAGTTCTCATTTGTGGCGGGCTCTGCATCATGGTTTGGGTATTAGAATGGATTGCAGTTCAGCCTTCCACCCGAGACAAATGGTCAATTCAAGTGCAGCATTTTGGTGTTGGAGGACATGCTAAGGACCTATGTGATTGAGTTTAAGGTCCAATGGGACCAGCACTTACAATTGGCAAAGTTTACATATAACAATGGCTACTATTCCAGCATCTAAATAACACCATTTGAGGCTTTGTATGGCCGATTGTAGATCACTGATTAGATAGTTTGATTCAGGTTCAGTTGAGGTGTTGGGGGTTGATTTGCTTTAGGATTCCATGGATTGGGTCTGACTGATTCAGAGTAGGCTTTTGATAGCTCAGAGTCTTCAAAAGAGTTATGCTAATCTGAGGGTTAGGCCTCTTGAGTTCTCTATTAGTGACAGTATTTGGCTGAACATTTCACCCATGAAAGGTGTGACAAAATTCATGATGAGGGGCAAGCTCAGTCCCAGATTTATTGGCCCATTAGATATTTTGAGGAGAGCTGGTGAGGTAGCCTATGAATTTGCTTTACCACCGAGAATATCTTCTGTGCATCATGTTTCCCATGCTTGTATGCTCTGCTGGTACATTCCAGATGAGTACCATGTGATTTCTATGCTCTACTCGTGCATTCCAGATAAGTCCCATGTGATTTCTTATGACTCTATGATGTGCTGCCAAAATATAGCACTTTTGATGCTTATAACTTAGGATTTTGTGTGTTCTCAATGCAATATTTATGGGTTTTATGTGTTTTTGTGTTTAGATTTGCAGGATCACAGGTTGGCCATGATTTAGGGAAAATTTGCAGTAGTTGCTGGTTTTTGATGATTTACAAGACCCTCTACAGATCGTAGTGCATTCTACGAGTCATAAAAAGGGTCTCGTGACAAATTCCAGTGAGGGATAGTTTCTGAAGATCAGCCCAATGAGACATGCACATGAGTCGTAAAGCATTTTATGAGACGTATAGATAGGTTTTGTCAAGGTTTTCATTGAAGGACAATTTGATAAAGTTGAAGGCTACCAAAATATAGTACAAGTCATAAATCAGTTTACGAGTCGTAAAGTGGTGTCGTACAAGAGTCCAAAGTCCAGGAGCTAATTAGGAGATCCTGACTATGAGCCGTAAAAGACACTACGAGTCTTAGAGAGCTTTCATAGAGTTTCCCAACCAGTTTTTCTAATTTATTTAGGACATAATTTTGTAATTACTATAAATACTACTTTTAGGTTATTTTTCAGGGGAGGACGTCATGGTTCAGAGTTTTTCGGGTTTGTACTTGTAGACTCAATAGTTGGGAGAGAATATTGTGAGAAAACACTTATGGGTAAAGTTGATCTTCAATGTTGTGATTCTCATCAATCTTGGATTTGCTTGATCTTAATTCAATTGGGTAAGTGTTTAATTATGTTTTCTCAATTCATAATTTTTTCATCTACACATAGCATGAGTAGCTAAATCCAAAACTAGGGTTGTGGAAACCATGAAGAACTAACACAGTAAACCCAAATATTTTACAATTCTTTGATTAGGTATATGCATGCATTAATAAATTCTCTTCGTTTTCTTGTTTTCTAGTGGTGGACAACATTAGAACTCGCCTAGTGTTACTGACTAGACCAAGGTAGTAATGAATAGGAAAAGAGATTGATTAACAGGATTCGATTGATGTGTTCTCATCTCATCAACCAAATCGGGCCAAGTGGAGGTTGTAATGGGACTTATAGATAATGGTTAGTATTGCACACTATGGAGATGGGCCAAGTCGCATAGTGAAATTCGCCTCTCACCTTTGACCAAAGGGCCTGGTGAACTTAAATTACCGTCCTGCATGTTATACAATAGACAAGAATTGGGTTATCTGATTATACTAAGTTGGAGAATCATGGAAGTTAGGGAATCATAGGGAACACAATACCCTAGTTTCTCTCTGTTATTGATTGTCTCCAGTGATAGTTTAGTTTATTTTCTTATTGAATATTGCAAAGCCCGCCCCCTTCGGGAATTGAGTTGGTTAACTAATTGGATTGCTTATTTGTGAATTTATCTTGAGTCTACGTACTCCCTATAGGTTCAACCCTAACCTTGGTTAGGTTTTATATCTTGAAAAGACCACTTTCGTGTAACTTGGGCGACATCACTCTATTGAGTTGGGTCCAAATTTGTCCTTTGAAAAGGAGTCTATAGCTATTTTGGACAAGCATGTGAAGATTGAGACACAAAGATATACCTTCTGTAAAGGTTCAGTATCAGCACCATTCTGTTAGTGAAGCTACTTAGGAGTTGGAGTTTGACATGCAGGCCAAATATCCCAGCCTTTTTTTAAGCTTTAGGTACTTCCTTTTTCATATTTTTGAGGATGAATATTACTTTTAATGGTGAAAAATGTAATGATGTGGTTGTCCATTTTTTGGCCTTATCTGTGAAAATTAATATTTTACCCATTCGTAAGTTGTTTTGGGCCTATTTTGAACTATTTGAAATGGTTGGAACTGAAATCCTGAGTTCCAAAAGTAGAAAATATGAATTTTGGCCTTTTTGGGAACTTAAGTTGTTAAAAAGTGAGTTTTTATACTTTTCTGAGTTTTAAGTGTAGGATCAGCGATCCATGGATTCCACTAGCTCAAAAACATTGAAACTGAACTATAGGAAGTTGCAAAACTGAAGTTGGAGTTAAAATAAGATTTTTTGGCCTAAGGTTGCATTATTAGTCATTTTTGAAACCAAAGTTTACTTCGGTCAACATTCAGATTTTGGAAGCTCGAATCAGAATTTTGACAGTTCAGTAGTTCTAGATGCTGAACCTAATGCTAGAGATGGTCTCATAATAATATTTGGAGTTTGCCGAGGAAAGTTTTGGTATTTTGAGTTTTAAACCAATTTAATCGACCTACATTGGTAAATGTGTCATGGAGACCTCATAATATAATTTTTATTATTTCTTGAATCTGGATAGGCATTTTTGGTATGGATACATATTTGGTTTATGAAATTCTGATTTTGTATGAGTTCCAAATGCCTATTTCGAGTTTTGTTGTTGGTTGATGTTGGTGGTGCAAAGGAGTTTTTGGTATAGGTACTTTCCTTCTCCACATTTGTGGAGATCTGGCTATTGATGAACTCCGCGTTCGTAGACACGATTTCGAATTCACAGAATGGGAACGTGTGATTTCCTTCTTTCCTGCTAACATTTTGCATTCGCGGGTTAGGCTTTGCGAATGTGGAGCTTTTTGGTTCGTCTCCTCCGTGTTAGCGAAACCTCACTTGCGATTGCGGAGTAATTCTTATACCTTGATAGTTTTAAAGTCGTGAAATGCTATGTTTACCCATTTTTCAAGAACTCCAAGCTTTTTGGGCGATTTTGGCAAGAGGTTTTCAAAATTTTAACTTGGGTAAGTGTTTCCAACACTATTTTGATCATATTCCATGAGTTTTGTCTTGATTTTATCTTGAATTTCATGATTTTTAATGTCCAAAATTGGGAATATTTGGTGTTTGACTTTGAAACTTCTAAATGAGGATTTCTCACTTAATTTTAACTCGATTTTAAAGTGATTTTCACCCACAAACTCCATTTTCCGTGTGGAACCTGATTTTAAAGTCAATTTCCAAATTTGGAAACTTTAATTTTAACCCTAATTTTGACCATTTTTCTCCTAAGCCTAATTCATGCCAATATGGGTATCAAAATGCACTTCTTGATGCGTAGTATCTATTTTTTATAGTAGTTGATTAATCTGAGGCTCATTTAGAGGCTTGAGTTGATTGAAAGCTTGTCCGTGTGCAGGTTTGGAATTGAGGTAGGTTTGGCTAACCTTTCTAGGACTGGATTTGATTTGTTGAGCATGCTTTTGTAATAATTGTGAGATGTAGAATGAAATATGAGACTATGACTTGGTATGATCGAATTGATGTGAATATGATATCAGTTATGCTGGGAAATTGAGTAAATGGCGATCCTATTGATGAATTGAGATTGAATCATGAGATTTGAGGTAATTTAGATGTCATTAAGATAATATGAGGCCTGAGATAACTCCTGGCTAGAGTTGTGGATAATTGATGAAAAATGAGGAGAATTTGGGAATTATGAGCCTAATTGGGGGTTATTGTGGAGCCTGCTTTATTGACACCTTGATTATGGATGAGTTAGCAATGATATAAGGTAATAACGGCCAAGTGATAATTATTGGTATATATGGTATATCCCGTTTGATATAATGG
The DNA here is from genome assembly GCA_026153255.1 of Solanum medicagineum. Taxonomy (NCBI): domain Eukaryota; kingdom Viridiplantae; phylum Streptophyta; class Magnoliopsida; order Solanales; family Solanaceae; genus Solanum; species Solanum medicagineum. The sequence continues at coordinate 5,284 of JAPFFP010111494.1, read as the reverse complement.
GTATTACACCTATCTTATATTGATCAATTGCATTGGTATGCACATATCTTGTACTCCAATGTTGCATTGGTATGCACATATCTTATATTGACTAGTTACATTGGTATGCAAATATCTTATACTCCATTGTTGCATTGGTATGCACATATCTTATATTGACTACTTACATTGGTATGTGCATATCTTATACTCCATTATTGCATTGGTATGCACATATCTTATATTAACCAGTTGCATTGGCATGCACATATCTTATAGTTACTAGTTACATCGGTATGCACATATCTTATACTCTATTCTTGCATTAGTACGGACATACCTTATATTGACCAGTTGCATTGGTATGAACATATCTTATATTGACTAGTTCTATTGGTATGCACATATCTTATACTTAATTGTTGCATTAGTATGTACATATCTTATATTGACGAGTTGCAACAGTATGCACATATATTATACTCCATTATTGTATTGGTATGCACATATCTTATATTGACTAGTTGCATTAGTATGCATTATATCTTATACTTCTTTGTTGCATTGGTATGCACATAGTTTCATACTTATATTATGGCATTGGCAACACATATTTCATATTTATACTGCGGGATTAGCAAGCACATTTTATATTATATCTACTCTACTTGAGGCCTGCGACATATTGAGACACTTCCACTTGAGGCCTACAACACTTCGAGGTAATTTATCTTAAGGCTTGCAATGTCTTGAGATATTTTAGTACATGGCTTGTGACGCCCTCGGTTTCTGTGTTGTAGCCCAGATCAGCAGATATGTACCCCAGCCTTACGATGGTCGTGATTACGCATACGTAGCTCGCGAGGTCCCCGGGTTCTATCTTGTAGCTTCAGCTCAACAGATGTGTACATCGGCTCCATGATGATCATGATTTCGCCTCATACATGGACTACGATGCCATTACATTCATGCATAGCATTGCATTGCATCATTGGATTGTTTCATTCTCTGTATCTATCATTGTTCATGATTTTATTATATTGTGTATGATCACGCTCAAGATACACCTCTTTTTGAAGTAAAACCGATCATCAAAGTAATATATCTAACCAAGGTTAGGGTCAAATCCCACAGGTAATACGGGACCTTTGCAACTTGGTTCACCAATAATCAATTCAAACATCAGCTAACTTAATTCTTTAAAAAGGGGGAGGGTTTTCAATGATCGATAGAAAATTAAACTAAACTAACTAAAATTGGAAGACAAACAATAATTGAATGCAACTTGGGGTATTTTGTTCCCCATGATTCACTAGCTCAACTTCCCCCTATTTTACAATTCTCAACTAGAATATTGCATGTAGGATGGTAAGTTAGGTTCTTCCAACCCTTTGGTCAAAGGTGAAGGTCAAATTTCACGATGTAACTTGGCCCATCTCCATAGTGTGCTCAACTAACAATTACCAATAGTCCCAGTCAACCTCCCTTTGGTCGAGTTCAATTGATTAGACGAGAACATATCATCGAATCTTGTAAATCATTCTCTTTTCCTATTCATTACCACCTGGATCAGGAAGGTAACACTAGGCAAGTTCTAATGTTCGCCACCACTAAAAAACATTCAAAATGAAGAGAAATGATTAGTACATGCAAATATCCATTTGAAGAATTGCAAATAATCCGGGTTTTCTAAGTTAGAGTCTCATTGTTCCACAACCCCAAGTTGTGGGTTTAGCTACTCATATTTAGGGCAAATAATGAAACAATGAATAAAGAAAACATAGTCAATCACTTACCAAGAAGATTGAAGAACAAGAAAACCCAATATATATTGAGAATCACAAGATTGAAAGTTGAATTTAATCCACAAGTGAATCTCTTCTCAAAAATGTAGTCTCCAAAGATAAACCCTAAATAGTACTCTTAAATTTCATGCTCTCAATGTGTCTCTATCTACTCTCTACTGAAAAACTTTAAAAACTGCTATAACTGACCTAGTATTTTCTATTTATAGTATTTATAAACAAGTCCCAAAATTAATAAGAAAAGTTGGTCGGTGCCTGATACGAGTCACAGTTAAAACTTGTAACTCAGGTTACGAGCCGTAATTGGGCTTTCTTAGTCAGCATCCTACATCTTGGACCTCACTGTATGAAACACTTTCATGAGTCATAGTCTGGTCTACGGCACGTATTGACTTCTCATATCAACATTTGCATCACTTGGTCCAAGTTTGATAAACACCAGAAATCACTACAACATATCCCTTTATGACCTGTAAATGGAATTACAATACATAACTGGTTCTTGTGTGGCTGAACCTCAGTTTTGCTCCAACATTGAAATCCTCCACGAGACCTCTTTTATGACTCGTAAACTGAGATACGACTCATAGAGAGTCTCATATGTCCTAAAAATCAGCAAAACCTGCAACTTTTTCCAAAATTATGCCAACCTGCTTTTCCTGCAAAAACACATGAAAATCATAAAGGTTGCATTGAGAATACACAAAATCCTAAGTTTAAAGCATCAAATGTATTGTATTTTGGCTGCACATCAATGTACTAACCCTTTTGATGCAGGTGATAGGATTCTTTGTTATTACATTCCTGTTCGATTTCTCTTACCCATTCGGTTTAACCAAATGGTTACACTTTGGTGTACTCACCCCTACTCTGTCTCTCCATGTAGATCAAGCACATGGACCCATATAGGGTAACTGATTCACTCTTGTTGGACTTTTGTACATTTATTCAGATCTTATCGGTGAGGCTCAGACTTTGGGTCATCATAGATCTTTGGGATTTTCCTTTATACATTTCTCTCGGACTTTGTATCGGACATTATGAGACAGCCTTGTACTTTATTTTGAGAAAATTCTATTTACCCTTCCGTACTATGTAGATGGTATTGTACAAATGACTCCAAGTTTTGGGATTGCTTATGTCATGCTATGATTTCTTCTTCTTCACTTTATCTTTCTTTAGTTGCGATCCAATTTTGGGTCATGACATAAACTCCACATCTTAGTCACCAGTTCCTTCATGAATTTTGCATACCCAGGCATCTCAAGTAAAGTTTCAATCAATAGAAGATTAATAGGAAAGGTCTTTAATATTGAAAGGATTTTTTAAAATTTTTCATCATCATCTTTCTTCTTAAGCCTTTGAGGAAATGGAGGCTTAACCTTGGGTAATGGATTTTGAGGAACTAAAGGAGGAATAACCTTCTCATTTCTACTTTACAACATCAATATTCACATTTGATTGAGGTTCATCATCATCATTCAATGCTTATTGTTCAACTCTTCAGCCCACTCACCACTTCACTTGTAAACACAACAGTCTTCACTTTGCTAGAATTAGCAAGAATACCTTTATGTGCTTCATAACAAATGACTTTACTACTGCAAGTAGTAACAACCATGTATTGAGCAGTTTCACCCTTAGGACTTGTAATATATCACTGGGAAGATCTCCCATTTGTCTATGATTGAGATGAGCTAAAATTTGACATATTTGGATATCAAGTTACTTAATAGCAGCTAAATGAGCAGTAACCTTTTGGTTCAATGAAGAGAAATCAACTTTGATCTCCTTCGATACTATATCCGACCCCTCAACCTTGTGCAAAATGCAAGCTAACATACCCTCAGCCCAAAAACTCCCCACATTAGCATTTTGTTCCATTGGTTTTTGACGGCACAAGGAGGAATATGATGATCATCTTGAGGTTAAATAAACCTCTCTTTATCAATAGCACAATCCGTCTAATTCTTTCCACAATCTCTCAAATCTTGCTCTTAGTTCCAACCTTGATTATTGCTCGGTCTTTGGAAACCTGGATGGAAACCCCATTTGATTTAAAAAAAATAAAACTTTCTCATCATGCGCAGGTTCAGACAATGAAGCTGAAACAATACCAAAAGGTGCCCGAAAATATGCCTCGAAAGTGCCCATAATTGTAATTTCCATATATCTCAAAATCCGTGCGTGGTATCAAAAATTCGACTTCATATTCTTGTTCTAGGGGCGAAATTGAGTGGGAAATGGGTCTAATCCCAATTTTAGGGAAACCCTAAAAATTCAAAATTCCAAAGTTGACGACTTCCAGTGAAGAACCACGCCTGAGACGTGACACGCCAGGGGCGCAGAGAGGGTATTTTTTTTGGCCAGTTTTCTTGTTTTGGTCCAAGGCCTTTGGGTCTTGGGCCTAAGCCTTCTCGTGCATAAAAATACTTAGTCATATTTCACCTTTATATCATACAAGACATTCCCCAAGAACCTTCTCAAATACTTAGATAAATATTTCACCTAAAATTCAAGTTCCATTCAAGCTTCAAGTCTCCATTCAAGCTTCAAGTCTCCATTCAAATCTTCTTTAAGTAAATCTCCAAAGTCAAGGTATGTATGTTTCAACCAATGCGTCCTTTCATCCATGGTGCCCAAGATTCCCTTTTTACATAAATTGCATGTTTCTAAGTTGATTTACTTATTGGTCTTACTTATTATGAATTTGTCTATGAACTATGTTGGGGTTTCATAAACTTGTGACTGTTTAAGCATGTTTTGAGCTATAAATCTATGATGAGATTTGATGAAGGGTTTAAATGTATATTGCATGAGAGTATTACCAAGTGTTGGTGGATTGATTTACTTCAAGTTTTTTGGCATGATTTCACTCTTGAATTGCATGATTTTATACTAGCATTATACATCCGCCAAGTGTTTGATAAAATGTTTGGTTAAGGTTTCTTAAGTTGTTGAAGGCCTAATGCATGGTATATGGGTTAAGTGACTTTATGACGAAGAAAGAAATGTGCATATGTGTTGATTTCATGATTGGTATCTATAGTGTCGGAAGTTGATCAGTCGCCTCATTCGGGGGGTGGTAGGCCCAAATTACCATGTTGGGGTATATACCTCAATCAACTAGCTCAGGGGGTGGTAGGCCCGTGCAACCATGTTAGAGGTTTATACCTCAATCGCCTCGCTCGGGGGGAGGGGGGGTTGGCCCGTGCAACCATATTGGGGGGTATATACCTCAATCGCCTCGCCAAGGAGGTAGTAGGCCTTGGTTTCTAATGATGGTCTCTTCCTACACATGTAATGTGTTCTACGTAAGCATGTTTTACTACAAGCATTATTCATGCATGTCATATTGCTATATGCTCATTTATTGCTTACTTATGTATTTCGATTATGTTGCCTATCTCTTGTTGCATTGTGTCCTACATACTTAGTACATTCAAACGTACTAACGCATACTTTATGCCTACATGATGTTACCATGTAGGAATCGGAGC
>JAPFFP010111483.1:0-18592 GCA_026153255.1 Solanum medicagineum | reverse complement strand
GGAAGTGGGAGGTGATTAATATGGATTTTGTGGTTGGGTTGTCCAAGACTAGAAAAGGTTTTGATTCCATTTGGGTTATGGTTGATAGGATGACAAAATCGGCTCATTTTCTACCGGTTAAGACCACATATGGGCTGAAGAGTACGCAAGGTTGTACATCCATGAGTTAGTAAGGTTGCATGGGGTTCCCTTGTCCATCATACTGGATGGTGGTTCACAACTCACTTCACACTTTTGTAGGTCTTTTCAAAGGGGTCTTGGTACAAAAGTTTACCTTAGTACGACCTTTCACCCTTAAATGGATGGCCAAGCCGAAAGGATAATTCTAACCCTTGAAGGTATGCTTACGGCATGTGTATTGGAGTTGAGGGGTAGTTGGGATGACCATCTTCCTTTGATTGAATTTGCCTACAACAATAGCTATCACTCTAGCATCGGTATGACTCCTTTTGAGACTCTTTATGGGAGACATTGTAGATCACAGGTTGGGTGGTTGGAGGTTGGAGAGGTGACTTTATTGGGACCAGATCTAGTTATGGAGGCTCTTGAGAAGGTTAGGATGATTAGGGAGGGACTGAAGATAGCCCAAAGTCGTCAAAAATCTTATTCCGATGTGAGAAGAAGAGACCTTGAATTCAAAGTGTTTGATTGAGTTTATTTGGAAGTTTCTCCAATGAAAGGTGTGGTCTATTTTGGTAAAAAGGGGAAGTTGAGTCCAAGATATGTAGGTCCTTATGAGGTCTTGAAGAGGGTTGACAAGGTAGCTTATGTGTTGGTGATCCTAATACTATTGTGCCTCTTGATATTATGAGTGTTGTTGAGGATAACTTGACTTATGAGGAGACTCCGGTTCAAATCTAAGATAGGCAAGTGAAGAGATTGAGGAACAAGGAGGTGAAATCCGTTAAGGTCCTTTGGAGGAACCAACAAATGGAAATTTCTACTTAGGAGGCTGAAGCGGACATAAAAAAGTGGTATCCTTATCTTTTCCACTCCACTCAACCCTAAGGTACTAATTCTAAAGTCTCCTATGTGATTACAAGTCTTATGTTTCAGCCCCTATCTAATTCATATGCATTCATGATTAAGTTGACAAATTTATCATGTTTTACACTTATGTTGAGGTTTTTAAAATGGTGTTTAAATGTAATGTTGCATTCTTGTTGGGGCTGATTTGTTTATGATCACTCTTGTACTGTATGTCTCTTTTACATTCAGGGATGAATGTTCCCAAGGGGGAGATATTGAAACGACCCCAAAAAGTGCTCGAAAATGTTCCTTGGAATGCTCAAAATTTTAAATTCCATATATCTCAAAATCCGTGAACGATATCGAAAATCCGACTTCATTTTCATGTTTAAGGGGTCAAAATTAAGGGAGAAAGGTCTAACTCTGATTTTAGAGCAATCAAATCACAATTTCAAATTTTTAAAATTTCAATTTCCAAAGACTATCCGCGACAGCACCGCGACGCGCAACTATCGCGGACATGTGTTAATTTGGCCTCTACGACAGGTGCGCATCGCGGACCTGTGTATTTTGTTGCCAGTGATTTCTATCTCGGTCCAAGGCTTTGGGGTCTTAGGCCTAAGTGTTCCCAATCGTGTTTTTACCTATACTTAACCTTATTTCACCCTCATATCATCTTAAACATTCCCCTATACTCACTAAAACACTTAGCCATATTTTCACTCTCAAATTCAAGTCCCAAACCCTCATCCCAAGCTAAGGTTCTCCTTCAAAGATTCTTCTTCGAGCTTCAAGACTCCATTTTCAATCTTCACTAAGATCATCTCTAAGCTAAGGTATGTGGGTTTCTATCATGGGTTCCTTTCACCCATGAAAGTCAACTCCTTTTTCTCCAATTGCATGATTTTTAAGTTGATTTACAAATGGGTCTTGCTTATTATGAAATTCACTGCACACTATGTTAAAGCTATGTGAAATTGTAACTGTTTTGCTATGTCTTGAGCTATAAATCTTTGATCTATTGTAAGATTTGAGGAGGGGTTTTGATGTATGTTGCTTGCGGGTGTTGTAAGGTGTTGATTGATGGTTTTACAATGGATTTTACTCATGATTTCATCTCTATATTTCATAGTTATATACTAGCATTACACTCCCTCTAAGTGTTTGATAAAATGTCTGTATATGTGTTCTTGAGGAATTGAAGGTTCAAAGCATGAGATATGATATAATTGACTATATGATGATGAAATGAGCTTATGTATATGATAAATTCTATATAAAGTGTTGCATTAGACCATGCCCAATTCGAGGGGACTAAGAACTTAGATAACCTAGATGGGGGTTTGTACTCATCAACCTAGTGAAGGGTTTGTACTTCTCCACCTAGTGATGGGGTGGCATCATCACTAACCTAGCTGGATGTTTGTACTCATCAACCTAGTGAAGGGTTTGGTACTTCTCCACCAGGGTGATAGGGAGTCATCATCACCAACCTAGTGAGGGGTTTGTACCTCACTACCTAAGTAATATGGTGGCATCATCACTAACCTACCAAGGGGTTTGTACTTTGGAAATCTAGCTTGGTCTCTTCTACACATATGATATCCTATATGAGCATGAGTTACTTAAGCATGTTTTACTTACTCATTGATTATACATGCCATATTGTTATATTATGTCTATTGCCTATTGTTACGCATTTTGTCTATGATGCTTAATTTTGGTTGCATTGCATCCTACATACTTAGTACATTCTAACGTACTAACGCATACTCTTGCCTACATGATATCACCATGTAGGAACCGGTGCCTAAGTTGATCATCCTCCTCCACATGGCTAGATCGGTACTACTCAAGCTTGTGGTGAGTCCTCCACTTTGGGGACCTTAATCTATGTTGCTCTTATTATGTATTTGACATTGTTCTTTATTGTCTATTTTGACTATGAGGGTGAGCCCTGTTACTTTGTCTTGGTCCCCGCTCTTATCTATGTATTAGAGGTGTTTGTTGGGCATGTTATGTATCTAAGCTAAGAGCCTTGATTCTATTGTTCTTGATGTCTATGGTATGAAAGTACTTTCCCTTAGCCCCGGTTGTTCCAGTTTATTATCTCTTGATGCTTATTTTATTGGTTCCGCGACGAAGGATGTGTAATGATGTTCTAAGAGGCTTACTTGCGCCGTGTCACGTCTAAGACCTAGGCTTGGGTCTTGACACATAAGAAGTTACACTATTGAACTTTGAACGTCCAAAAAATGAACTAGATAGTAGCACTCAAGCTACTTCCTAAAACCTTGAAGTCCAGGTGTATTCAGAATTATCACTGCAACAGCAAGCCCAACATCGGTTTTCACTGATGAACTTTCACTCTCATTGATCCAACCTTTATAAACAGAACCAAACCCTCCCACTCCAAGAATACCTTCAAGTTTGAAGTTCCTAGTCACCAAAGTCAACTCATTGAAAGTAAAGTTTCGAAGCGACGAAGAAGTTATTCCAAGTTCCACGCCTCTATTAGGAGAAGTACTGTCAACAGCACTGGTTGTTGATCGAAGATGATGAAATTAGAGCAACAGGAGCCTTTTCGATAGTTTTGCCTGACGATTCTGGTGAACAATCAGAAACTATGAGTAACAGTGTCAAATATTAGTTCAAATTGGAAAGTTCTTTTATTAAAATTGAACAATAATACATGAGAATAACCCATATGAATTAATTAGAACACCAAAAATCTCAACTCAGTCCAACTCATGCTCTAGACAAATTGCATTCTTCTTCATCAAACCATTATTCTGTCATATTTTAATATTAAACACAAAAGACACAATATAAATAGAAGAAAAGTGTGTAGAGGATAGAGAGAACGACGTGGGTTGTTTGTTTGGGAGAGTGAAGGATGTTGATGACAACATAAGGGAGTTTCTTCGGTCAGTTATGGTGGGTTCTGATAAAATTCGTTGGTTCTTTCAGGGAGATATTTTAACTATTCAAAAATGTGGGGTTTGATGGTTGAATAATCATATATTTCAAATCTGATTGCATTTCATCTTCTCGTCATCTATGTCAATGAGTCTGTTATACAATCTAGAATAGTATACAATAAAGAAATATTATTAGGGGTTGTAACAAAAATTAAGCCTTTTTCTAAATAACAAGAAATACGCCAAATATTAGAGACCATTCTTGACTATAGTAGATCGACGTTTGACTTAACTATCAAAAAAAATGAAAATCCAATCATATTTGTAAATAAGAATATGCAATCATTAGTCCCCACCTTTTCAAAAAAAATGCTTTCTGGACAAAATTTACTTTGTTTAGTTTCTAAAAAAAATATCTTACCTGACTTTTCAAAAACACTTATTTTCTCCCTAAAGTTTGCCAAACATCTTAACATTTCAAAATCAGCACTTTCGGCCTCCTGTAAACTTGGCCAACAGACTATGAATTTTATTGGTAATGACTTTATGTTGGTAGTTATTGATACTAAGGGAAATATGACAAAGAAATAATAAAACTTTCTTGATTTGCAAACATGGACAAATAAATTGAAACAAATATTTTAAGTAGAGTTAATGGTAAAAAAAACATACTTAAACTATCATAGTTTTTTGAGTTTCGTACCTAAACTACTGGCAGTATGAGTTTTCTACATGAACTATCATCCAATGGTTAAAAAAGCACACCTTAACTAATATTTGATATGGTTAGGGTGACAATTTCGACTCATATAAAGTGAAAGAAGTCCATTTAACCATATGATTTCTACCAGATCACTAACATTTTCTAAATTGGTAAATGTGGGTTGATCTATTTTAAAAATTCATACAAATATAGTCAAAATGTGTAAAATATGGGATAGATCTCCCGCTCATACTAAATAATTATTCTTAATTGCACAAAAAAAATATTTATTTAAATGAGGGGGGGGAGAGGGGGGGGTGAAGGGGTAGGAAAAAATTTTAATTTTAAAGATTTTTCTTTAAATAAATGGGGGGGGGGGGTAGGACGGGGGTAGAGTGGAAGGAGGATAAAAAAAATCAACTTGTGAAAATTTTAATTTTTCCTTCAAAACAAACATATTGGAGCGGGGTGGGGGTGGGAGTGGGCGGGTAGGATGGAATTGAGGAGGTGAAAGAATAAGCTTTATTTTTTTTTAAAAAAAGATTTTTTTTTTTAAAAAAAAATATTAGGGGTGAGGGTGAGGTGGGGGGGAGGTGGAAGTGAGGGTGAAAAAAATTTCACTTTATTTTTTAAGTTTTTTTATTTTTCTTTAAAAATAACTTGGGGATAAGAGTAGTAGGGAGGGGGGATTATGTGGGTAGGGGATTAGGGGTAGGGTGTAAAATGAGGTGAAAAAAGATTAACTTTTCTTTTTATTTCTTTGTTAAGAAAATTTGGAGTAGGTTGGGTGGAAGGAGGCGGGTGGTGAAAAGAATTTAATTTTTAAAATTTTTCTTTTAAAAAATTTGGTATGGGGTAGGGGTAGGGAGCTCGGTAGGGTAGACTGGAGGTGGTGGGTTGGGGTTGAAAATTTTAATTTTTTTAAAAATTTATTTTAATTTATATTAAAAAGATTGAAAATTTTAGTTTATTAAAAATTTATTTTAATTGTTTTAAAAAAGATTAGTGGTCGGATGGGTGAATTTTTTTAATATTTTAAAATTTAAAAATTGGGGTGGAAGAGATGTGGGTGTGGGTGTGGGTGGAGGTAGGGTGAGAATCGGTGCATATTATGGTATGAAAGTAGAAAACTTAAATTATTTTTCATATAAAAAAGTAATTTTTTTAAAAAATAATTATTTAGGAATGCAATTGAGTATTAACTTCTTTTTATTTTTTCAATTAGAGAGGCATAAGCCTTTAATTCGTAATGTAAAGTTCAAGAGGCTAAGAAATTGAAGGTCGAAACAGATATAACAATAAGACCCAAACTAAAGTAAAGACCAAAATAAAATACTACTAGATGAGTAAATTAAGCCTAATGCTAGAAAGTTCCATTCTTTCCAAAAGGGAAAGTTTGTGACCTTTCCTTTTCTAGTTCCGATTCTTCGCATCTTCTGCATCCCTGTAATGGCTACCTTTACATGTTCTGTTACATGTGCAAATGATGAAAATCCTGACTACACTGGTCTCTCAAGCAGGATATTGAGTGAGGATCAACTTCATTTTTAGCACCATAACTCTCACTACACCATGAACTCTGGTCCTGTGAAGACCTCTTCAACTCAATCCCCTTGATTGCCCAGTGGTCTGTCCCTTCCGACGTCATGATAAAATTGGACAATTTTTCTCTAGATCCACACTTTTTGATATACATGCAATTCATCTGGTGCCCTTCCTAGTCCCTCAGATAAGTGTGCTTCCTAATACTTCATCACGATTGTCATTTAAACATATACGAAAACTTAGCCTATCTCTACTTGTCCACAGATTGAGCCCCCAAGGAGCTAATACCATGTTCAACCAATAAAATTGGGGTTCATCTTATGTTTGTCAGGTAAATCTCCTACTTCTTGATTCTTTTATATAATGCTGCCTCAACTTTCCTTGTTAATGCCTAGTGTATGATTTATTTTGCATCCTTGTCATTCAAATGTTTAGAATTTACTTTGTATCTAAAACCAATAATGCTCGACCTTGCTTTGAAACCTATTGAATTGATTCAAAATAATGCTTTTTGTTCCTACAAAAAAATAGGGTAAGCAAAATAATCAACCACTTTATTTTCTTCCCTCCAGATATGCTGAATTTCTATTCCTCTAAGTCTCCTCAGCTTATTAATCTTGTAAATCTTCGAACTGATACTCGAAGGAACCTTCCAAATTCCTGAAACACAATTAAAGCCATTAGAGAGTATGTTTCTAATGTGATTGGTTGCCAATTCTCATTGACACAACATTTTAAACCTTCCTCCGGAGCCCATATTTCAGCCTTTAGATTGAATTTTACACCTATCCCATATGATGTTGCATAAATAAAATCTCTTTTCTAATTCCTTATATAGAATCCACCAGCACTAGGACCTGGATTACCTTTAGAGGCTCTATTAGAATTACATTTACAACAGCCCTCTCTAGGTAAAATCCAATAAACTATTTTTGGGATAATAATATGCTTGTACCCTGTCAAAAATTGCACTAAATCAGTTAATTCCTCTGGAATATTCATGAACCAAGAGTATTCGAATCTCGCTAATCCGTGAGCACTTCTACTAACTTCCACATCCATACCCTATTATACCACAAGTATCCCCATGTTTAATACTATTTCCTCCTTTTCTAAACAAAATTACCCATAGTATAAGACAAGGAACACCATTAAACAAAGTTTTATGCTTGTTAGAATATTCAACATTCCACCAATTATAAATTGTCTCCTTTAAGGAATTACAGGGGCCATGTATCCTTGCTCCCTTTGAAAATGTAAAGACCCAACCTAGGAGCGTAGTCGTCACACGATGAATGAGACATGCGAAGATACCTCACCTAAGTATCTTACATATCATAAGCATTTATAGGCATAAAACACAAAGATGAAATAGAAAACTAGGGGAAACGGGGCTAAGGGACACAACCTAAAAATCATAAAGTATTATAAGAACACTATCATAACATTTGTCTCACAATACCTCTATCATAAACTTGGCAGGGGCTAAGACATGTTCAATATCACCCTCAAATACATACATAGCAAAACAAATATACAACTGGAAACTAGAATGTCGTATACATCAATGTAGAAAGAAAACTAGGTTATTGTCCCTGAACTAGAGGACTCACTAACTCTCCTCTTCAATGATCCAAAGCAAGCAACATGGAGGATATCAAGGAGTGTCGATCCCTACATGGCTAAATCATGCAGGAATAGAAGTATGTGTTAGTACATTAAATGTACTAGTATGTAGGTATACAATGCATGACATGTAATTAAATGATGAAATGGATCGTGCTAAGTCTCATGTTAAAAGTCATACATTTAAAATGGCATTAGTAAGTCATAATCAAACCAATATCATTAAACATAAAAAGACACCTTTAGAAAGAAAATAGTAGGATGCATGGATGAACATAGTCGTGAATAAGAAAATCATATAAAATTGAAACATAGATACGGGTGATCATTTAGACATTTTACTCTCATCATAGAACATGAAATAATGCACATGAGAAATGAAGAACTAACCCTTACTTGAATGACTGATGAGTCACATAAACTTAAATGAGGAAATACATGTCGTTAAAAACAATTAAAATATTGATATTCTTGGGTGAACAACACATCACTTTACATAAAAGACTATTTTATTATAGAAAAATTATTAATAATCATAATGGAGACCACCTTACATACTTGTAGATATAGTCATATACCTTTAGGAGAAAATACCATTTGAACTTGTGAAACAGTGAATCATAGGAGCTTCAAAACATCTTTGAACATAATATGAAGGAATCATCATAAACAATCATAAAAGGACACCTTGGGAACATGAACATATGTGAGAACACCCTTTAATCGACATAAACCATGTGAGCTAACCATAGAGTCCTGATGTTTTTCCTACACCAGAAGAAAGGGGGAGACCACTTTCCAGGGGTCCTCCTAAGATGCCTAAGTAGATCCATTAAAGCCTTTCTATTGAGCAACCTTTACTATTGATTGGTCTAGAAATCAACCTCTACTAGCAGGTGGTTCCTATTTCCTATGGTGGCACGTAATTTTGGGATAATGGGATTCTACTAACGATCTCATGTCTCTTCTAACAGGGAGCTTCTGCATTCATCCCAAAGTCTACTCGGTGCTAAGTAAAGCTCTCACAAAATAATCATAATAAAGAATCATGAAATCACTAGTGAAGAGGCATTCTGCTAGCCCGTCCCATAATCATTTAGAAATTTAGTCATCACCATAAGGATTGCTCCTTTGTATTGGCTAAGCCTCCACTATAAGCTAGCATCATTATCATATCCCTCTACTAACACATCATCATTTCATATTCCTCTACTAACGGGTCATCGTTTCATAAACCTCTACTAACGGATCATCATTTCATATCCCTCTACTAAAAGATCATCATTTCATATCCCTCTACTAACGGGTCATCATTTCCTATCCCTCTACTAACATCAACATAGTCTCATGATTATTACTAGGTGGGGACTCATATTTCTTTTATTCATTCATTCTTGACTCCAATGAGTTTAGTCCCATATAACATATAGACAAGAGTATGGTCATGAAATGTATAAACTTTCAAATCATAACATCAATACTACATAACTTTCATATGACTTCAATTAAATGAGCGTGTCATGTCATGGGATATCCAATGATCCAATGCACTAATACATGTAAATTAGCTTTACGATCTTGAAACATGAAGGAAATATGCGTACTCATATGTATCAATGACAACCAACCCATAGATGAAGTAAGCCGTAAATCATTTCACAAACACATTACTTGAAATCAATAAGATACATGAGTCAATACACCAATTCATGAAAATAGTGTGATTTAGACTTTATTCATATATAATAATAATAATATATAAAGCATAAATTTTAGTAAAATCAAGCAACACTCCACCAAGTTCATAACCCAAAATTTCATAAGTAGGGAAGAATCATATATAACAATGGAATCATGAAAATTACTAGTTATCCATATATAAGAGTCATAGGATTCAACAAACTAAGGGATAATTTAAGGAACTCATATCATCATTTTCATATCTCTAAACTCTCTGGCTTCCATAATATACGAATTCAAGACATATCATACTTCACATGGAAATAAAAATCATTTCATAATAATACGGGCTAACAAACATCAATAAACTCATAATATAAGCATTTGGAATCATTCAAATCAACCAACATGGTCCTTGTAAAACCCCAACTAGAAAGTCATGAATTTTCAACTCAATAGGCATCATAGGTCATCATATGATACTCATATACTTCACATGACTAAGAATACATCAAAAATAACATGATTAAACCAATATTCCAAAACTTCACAACATGCATAAACCTTCAACTCAAAATAGAATAGGAACTTGAACTTTGTGAAGGAAAGGGCTTCACAAATAAAACCCACATACCTTAGACGAAGATTTATGAAGGAAATCAATATCTTTGGTGAAGAAACTTGAAAACCTAGTCTTGTCTTCAATAGAGAACCTTGGGGGACTTGGGGGGACATTTGTGAATTAGGTTTTTGAATAATGGTTTAGGAATATGGTCATTTGAGGGAGTTTTAGACTGATAAGGCGTGTGGGAAGTCAAAACAATGTAGCATTAGGCTTAGGGTGTAAGCAAAGGGCTAAAGTATCCTTTTTAAAACTAGATGGACAATTTCCACAAAAGCACGTTTATGGACCGTAAGTCAATCCACGACCAATAGAGTGGGTCATATAAACTGGCAGCTTGATAGTGCTTTACTAAAATGGGCGTAACATTTTGGTCTGAACACCGAATGAGTGAAACCAGTTGCATTATAAAGATAATTTAAAGAGCTTTCATTTGGTAGGGTGCACAGAATCTAATTTGATGTGTACTAATTAGGCGATTGGAATCATTTCCACTCGACTTGATGGGAGAGTGGCTTGGAATTTCATGAGGGGTCATGGAAGGTCTAGATGAGGTTGTTAAGGGTCAAAGGGAGTAGGAAATATCTTTAATGAATCTGGCAGTCCAAACTATGTGAGCCAGTATGCAGGCGATACAACGAAACATGACCCATACTGTTATCCATAAACAAAGATCCAGAAAACATTATTTTTGGCCCCAAAATCACGAATCATATTATGAATGGTTGGACTCATAGATTCTTTCCAGACTTAGCAAATTTTCTTATTCTCTTGGCCTCATTCTACAAGACTACTTACGGGTCGTATTCCTTTTCATGGGCTGTCTGCTAACACGTGAATCACTTTCCTAAAAACTCCAATTTCTTTCAATCAAGGTCCTCCACTTACGAACCTACTTACGGTCCATAAATCCTCCTATGGGTCATATGTCACCCTCGTACAGTGACCCTAGGTCATTTTTCAAGACAATCTTCCTGCACTCTTAGGCTCTTAATTGAGCTCGTTAAAATACATGACCCAAGTCTGTGAAGTATTCTCTGCTCTTGGGCCTAGCCCATCATGGATTTGACCCTTTGGTCTCACCCCAAATGGCACCTTATAGTATATAGACCAGTCCTTTACTATATATCATCTCTTCTATGTTTTACCGATATGAGACATCTCATCTCAAGATAGGTTGTTACATACACCCCCTCTATGGACTCAACATCCTCACTGAGCTTCGCCCCACCGCATGGGATTCTCCTAAACTCAGTACTGAGATTTAACCCAGATCATCGGTATTCGCTTAAAGTCAGTTGAACTCTAGCCCCATATCGACAAGGCTTACACAAGAGTGGCTCTGATATTACACGTTATAACGATCTGGCGTAACACTGTGAAGTATTGTTTGCTTTTGGGCCTAGCCTATCACAGATTTATCCCTTTGGGCTCACTCCAAAAGGCACCTCACAATATATAGACCAGTCCTTTACTTACGTACCTGACATCTCTCTTGTGTTTTACAATTGTGAGACTTCTCATCTCAAGATGGGTTGTTACATACATAACGAGCCCAATTTAAGAGCCTAAGAGTGTAGGAAGATTGGCCTAAAAATGACCTAGGGGTCACTGTATGAGGGTGACATAGAGCCTATAGGAGGAATTACGGACTGTAAGTGGGTTCTTAGGTGGAGGGCCTTGACTTGAAAAAATTGGATCTTTCAGGAAAGTGATTCACATGTTAGCAGATGACCCATGAAAAGGAATACGACCCGTAAGTACTCTCATAAAATAATGCTAAGAGAATAAGAAAATTTGGTTAAGTGTGGAAGGACTCTATGAGTCCAACTATGGCCCTTAAGTCCTTATATGACTTGTGAGATGGTTTGTAATTTTGGGGCCAAAAATATTGGTTTCTGGATCTTTGCTTAAATAGTACGAATCATGTTTCTTTATAAGGCACGTACACTGGCTCTCGTAGTTTGGACTAACGAATTCATTAAGGGAATTTACTACTCCCTCTAACCCTTAACAGCCTTATCTAGACCCTCCATGACCCCTCATGATATTCCAAGCCCCTGTCCCATCAAATCGAGTGCATACAACTCTAATCTCCTAAGTTCTAGCATGAGTTTGTATATGTATCAAATTCAAATGATCATATCTTTTAGTACACATCGAAGTAGATTTTGTACAACCTATCAAATGAAATCTTTTTGAATTATCATTCTAACGCAACTAGTTTCACATCATTCGGAGTTTAGACCAAAAGGTTATGCCCATTTTAGTGAAGCACTGCTGCTAGTTTATACGACCCACTCTACGATCCATGGATTGACTTACGGTCCATAAATGGCCTTTCGTGGCAACTGTCCACATAGTTTTAAAAAGGGTATTTTATCCCTTTCCTCACACACTAAGTCAAATGCCACATCGTTTTGACTTTCCAGATGCCCTATATCAGTCTAAAACTCCCTCAAATGACCCTATTCCTAAACCATTCTTCAAAACCTAATTCCCGGAATCCTCTCAAGTCCCCCAAGGTTCTTTATTGAAGACAAGGCTAGGTTTTGAGTTTCTTCACCAAAGTTAGTGATTTCTTCCATAATTCTTCGACTAAGGTATGTGGGTTTGATTTGTGAAGCCCTTTCCTTCACAAAACTCAAGTTAAATATTCTATTTTGGGTTTAAGGTTTATACATGTTGTCAAGTTTTGGGATATTGGTTTAATCATGTTATGTATAATGTATTTTTAGTCAGGTGAAGTATATGAGTATTATGTTATGACCTATGATGCATATTGAGTGGAAATTCATGACTTTCTAGTTGGGGTTTTACAAGGGCCATATTGGGTTGATTTGAATGATTCCAAATGCTTATATTATGAATTTACTGATTTTCATTAGCCCGTATTATTATAAAATGATGTTTAATTCCATGAGAAGGATGTTATGTCTTGAATTCCTATATTGTGGAAGCTAGAGAGTTTAGAGATATGAAGATGATGATATGGGTTCCTTAAATTATCCTTTAAATTGGTGAATCCTACAACTCTGATATATGGGTAACTAGCAATTTTTATGATTCCATAGCTATTTATGATTCTTCCCTACTTATGGAATTTTGGGTTATGAACTTGATAGAGGGTTGCTTCATTTCACTTAAATTCATGCTTTTTGTATTATTATGATATTTGAATAAAGTCTAAATCACACTAATTTCATGAATTGGTGTATTGACTCATGTATCTTATTGTTTTCAAGTAATGGGTTTGTGAAATAGTTTACGGATTACTTCAAGTATGGGTAGGTTGTCATGGATGCATATGAGTATGCATATTTCCTTCAAGTTTCAAGTTATTAAAGCTAATTTTCATGTATTACTGCATTGCATCATGAGATATCCATGACAGGACATGCTTTTTTAATGATATTGAAGTCATATGAAAGCTATTTATTATTTGAAGTCTTCTTTATGGTGTTATGATTTGCAAATTTATACATATGATGATCATACTATTGTCTATTTGTTATTTGGGACTAAACTTATTGAAGTCAAGAATGAATGAATAAAAGAAGTGAATCTCCACCTAGTTATGATCATGAGACTATGATAACCCGTTAGTAGAGGGATAGGAAATTATGACCCATTATTGAAGTGATATGAAATGATGACTTGTTTGTAGATGGATATGAAATTATGACCCATTAGTGGAGGGATATGAAATGATGACCCATTAGTAGAGGGATATGATGAGATTCTAGCTGATAGTAGAAGCTTAGCCAAGATAAAGGAGCTATCCTTATGGTGAGGACTAATGTTTTAAATGTTTGTGGGATGAGTTAGCAGAATGGCTCTCCACTAATGATTTCATGACTCATGTTTATGATTATTTCGTGAGAGTTTTACTTAGCACTGAGTAGATTTTGGGATGAATGCGGAAGCTCCTCGTTAGATGAGCCATGAGACTGTTAGTAGAATCCCAGTGTCCCATAACTACATGACACCATAGGAAATAGGAACCACCCGACAGTAGAAGTTGATATCTAGACCAACTGATAGTAGAAGTTGCTCAATAGAAAGACTTTAGTGGATCTATTTAGGAATCTTTGGAGGTCACATGGCAAGTGGTCTCCCCCTTTCTGATTTAGGGGAAACTTCGGGACTCCATGGTTAGCTCACATGATTTATGTCAGTTAAAGGGGTCTCTCAAATATGTTCATGTTCCCAAGGTATCCTTTTATATTAATTTATGATGGTCCTTCATATTATGTTCAAAGATGTTTTAAAGCTCCTATGATTCATTGTTTCACAAGTTCAAATGGCATTTCTCCTAAAAGTATATGACTATATCTACAAGTGTGTAAGGTGGTCTCCATTATGATTATTAATGTTTATTCCATAATAAAATAATCTTTTACGTAAAGTGATGTACTGTTCACCCAAGAATATTAATATTTTGATTATTTATAACATGTATTTTCTCACAAATTTAAGTTTAAGTGACTCATCATGCATTCAAGTAAGGGTTAGCTCTTCATTTCTCATGTGTATTATTTCATGTTCTATGATGAGAGTATAATTACTAAATTGATCAGCCGTATGTATGTTCCATTTGTATGTAACAACTCATCTTGAGATGAGAAGTCCCACATCAGCAAAACACAAGAGTGATGTTGGGTATATAAGTAAAGGACTACTCTATATACTGTGAGATGTCTTTTGTAGTGAGACCAAAGGGACAAATCCGTGATGGGCTAGGCCCAAGAGTGGAAAATACTTCACAGTGTTGGGCCAGGTCGTTACAAGTGGTACCAGAGCCACTCTTATGTCACCCTTGTCGATGTGGGTCAGACTTCAACTGAATTTAGGTGAATCCCGGTGAGGGGTGACAAACCTTGCTGCTGAGTCTATGCAAATCCCATGTGGTGTGGCAAACCTCTGCAAGGATGCTTAGTCCATATAGGGGGTGTATATAACAACCCATCGTGAGATGAAAAGTCCCACATCGGCAAAGTCCCACATTGACAAAGCACAAGAGAGATGTTGGGTATATAAGTAAAGGAGTGGTCTATATACTCTAAGACGCCTTTTGGGGTGAGTAGACAATACTTCACAGTGATGGGCCATGTCATTACAGAAAATATATCCCATAACTAATAGGTTGCAGGACATACAAGAAACAGATAATGTAAAGTTTCTTCAACAATTCGATTTAGCTTTGATGAAGAGATTAAAGTGGGTTAGAACTATTTTAGCTAAACTATATTAGACCAAATTCATATTTATCCACATTTTATATGGGTGGATTATAATCCAATTCATTTTAGCTCAATCCATCCAAATCTTATCTAATTCGGTCATTTGACATCTTGTGCACTGTACTTTCACTTTTATTGAAAAATTATGTCATGTAATACCAAATGTAGAAAAATAATTCTGTTGTTTCAGTGCTAAATAATTTATCACCATACAAATTAGTCATTCACCATCGTGACATCCGACATCTCTTATCTGTCTTCTCAAATGTGGCATCGATATCTCTCGCTTGGAAGGGCAGAATTTGGGATTCTAAAAAAAAAATTAAAAAAATATAAAACGATGTGTCAGCTGATAAAGTAATTATATGTTCCATGAGTATAAAGATTTTATGGTCAAACACATGTAGAAGCATTTATAGACAAATATTTGGTCTAGTTAGCATGTAGATACGTTACACTACTTACTGGGTGATAGTTCAGGTAGAAAACATATACTCACAAATAGTCCTGACATGAAACTCAAAAATTTGGAATAGATTAGATGTGTTGTTGACCCTTTGACTTTTTTTAATATAACGATCAAGTAAGTAAAATAAACTTCTTCAATCATTACAAACATGTAATTTTATGATTGCTCCAAACGTACGAAAATTTAGTAGCTAAATATAGTTGAAAGCCCATCTCCAAAACCATAACGTACTCTTGTAAACTACTACTTAAAGGGAACAAGAAGTCTAATTATCTTATCAAACTGCAATATAATGGAAGTACGTATATTCCATGATTCCAAACAAATCCTCTTTTCTACTTTTTGGCTGCAACCCCTTGTAGATTTAAAATCTTACTTGCATTCTTCTTTTTTTTATTTTTTAATGGATCACCTTTTCTACATATTTTAAACTATAAAGATTACTCTACCATGAAAAAACCTAAGACAGATCGATAAAGTTGCAAATGCAACTACCTCCAAGCAAGAATGGGATATTCTTCAAACCTCCTTTAAAAGTTTGGATAAGGCAAAAGAGATTCATCTTCAGACCATAAGAGGAGAATTTAAATCAATGCTAATGAAGGAATTCGAATCAGTTTCGGATTATATCTCAAGGGTGTTAACAGTTGTTAATCGAATGAGTAGATATGGTGAACTGTTGAAGAATGATAGGGCGGTTGCAAAAATATTACGATCCCTATATTCAAAATTTAATTATATTGCTAATGAAGAGTCAAAGAACTTGGACACCATAACCATACAAGAACTCATGGGTACTTTGCAAGCACATGAAGAAAAGTTGAAGAAACCAAAACAATAGTCGGTTGAACAAGCTTTGCAAGCAAAAACTTCTTTAAAGGAGAAAGATGAAAGGTATGGCTCACAACAAAGAGGTCGTGGGAGTGGAAGAGGTTGTGGCATAGGAGGAAGAGGTGCTAGTCAACCTCCAACCAAAGAAAAAAGAAGTCAAGACTCCAACCAAGAAAGAGGTCGTGGAAGAGCTAGATGATGGAGGTCAAATCAAGGAGGTATGACAAATCAAATATTGAGTGTTATATTTTTCATAAGTATGATCATTTTTCATGGTAATTCAAAAATAATTTAGAGGAGATATATAATTTTGTGGAGAGAAAAAATGAAGATGAAGATGACACTTCATTTATGGCATGAAAAGAAGAAGAAAGTGTTGAGAAAAATAAATGGTGTAGTCATATTTGTGAGAAGAAGCATTTATTTGCCGAGATTGAGGAATTTAATGATGGAAACATCACTCTTGGAGACTTATCAAAAGTTCAAGTCAAAGAAAAAGGTACAATTTTAATTTGTTTGAAAGATGAAATCATCAATTTATCTCCAGTGTCATGAATATACCAAAGAGGAAAAGTAATATCCTAAGTTTAGGACAACTTTTGGAGAAAAATTATGTCATTCATTTGAAAGATAAAAAATTGACAATAAAAGACGAAAATGGAAGATTATTAGCCAAAGTTCCCAAGGTGCTTATTTTCATGTGTCAAAAATTTATCTTGGCTTTGGCATATGAGATTTGTCCATATTAACTTTGATAGTCTAAGGTTGATGAAAAACGAAAATATGGTGAAAGGGTTGCCAATCATTGACCATCCTAATCAACTATGCGAAGGATGTCTTTTTGAAAAGTAGTCAAGAAAACGTTCTCCCAAAGAGTAATTGGCAAGTGCACTGTGTCCTTTAAAATTGATTTATATGGATGTGTGCGGACCTATCAAGCCAGCCTCACTTGGTAAAAGTAATTATTTCCTTCTCTTTGTTGATAATTATTCTCAAAAAACTTGGGTGTATTTTCTGAAGGAAAAATCTGAGATATTTGAAAACTTCAAGAATTTTAAGAGCGTGGTGGAGAACCAAAGTGACTATCAAATAAAGTTTCTTTCATCCGATAATGGTGGAGAATTCACTTCAAATGAGTTCAAGACTTTTTGTGATAAAAATGGAATATGTCATTTTTTAACCGTTCCAAGATAGCCTCAACAAAATGGTGTGGTTCCGAACTATTCTCAACATCGAAAGAAGTATGTTGAAGAGCAGAACTATGCCTAAGAAATTTCGGGTTGAAGCAGTTGCTTGTGTAGTATATTTATCAAATCGGCTTCACACCAAAAGTGTTCTTGGCAAAACACCGAAGAGGTTTGGAGTGGTTTTAAATAGAGGTAGCAAAATTGAGCGCAATCCGTTCAACCCGCCCAATCCATTGAAGTTTGGGTGGGAGACGGCTTAATAACCCGCCTAATTATTAGCTTAACCCATCTCAACCCAACCCATTTCAACCCATTTAAAATTGGATTAATATGCAACCCACATTGACTCGAGAGAGATTTTGTTAAAATATTTTCAAAACACATCTTTTTTTAATTTGATATGTTTTGTATAGTCATAATAAAGAAAAAATATAATTTGATTTAAGTATTAAAATATTGAAAAAGAACATATTTTGTATAGTCATAATAAAGAATAAAATTTACTCTCAATGATCTCTTTTGCACCTATGATGATAACCATCTCTGCAATCTTTAGAAGAGCCGCTACTCATCTGTTTCTTGTTGCCACGTACATCATCGGTGGAGTGTCTTGCATGGTGCCTGGAGTGCTTTGCGTCATGCCCAAAACCCCTCCTCTCTTTGGATCGTGCTGTCTAATGCACAAGTGAACTAGGTTCTAGTGTAGAACTTGGGTGATCATTGTTGAAAGATGATCAATTAATTGTATTTGAGTCAAATTAATTATTGGTTAGTAAGTAGTTAATTAATTAGTAGA
>JAPFFP010111462.1:0-18593 GCA_026153255.1 Solanum medicagineum | reverse complement strand
GGTATCACCAGGTGTGGGTGCGGGAAGAAGATATTCCTAAAACAGCATTCAGAACTCGCTACGGACATTATGAATTCCGAGTTAATATAATTGGAAATCCGAGTTGGTATTGTTGGGTGCCCAATCGGCACTAATCACGATTCCTGGGTTGGGTCGTGATACATAGAAATCCTAAACAATTGTTAAGTTGATAATAAGTTCTAATTATGAAAGAATTAATTTGCAGTCTGTTCAAAATTTAAGGGATCCTAAAATAAAATATCTGAGTACAAACCAAACTGAAAATAAAACCAAATGGTATATTTGGGTCTATTTTCTACTAGAAATATAAAGGATGGAGAAGATCCCAAAAATAGAACCACAACAATATATTCTAAACATCAAAACAATTGTCCAAAAAGGCTAAACATCATAACATGATATAATCACTTACCTGAGAATATAACACTGAATGGAAGTAGAGGAGTTGTAGTTTAAATTAAACTTGCTCTTTTTTTTTTTGTTTGCATATACACACATAAAACAAGTAGAAGAGAATAGATCGGAGGAGCACTTAAGTAATTAGAGAAAAGAACTTTTAAAAATAAAACAAAATAATAATAATAATAATAAAACAAGTTGCAGTAATAGAGAAGGCATGTGCCATGTTCATTTCCAACACCTCCGTGAAAAGAATATATTTTACTAGAAAGGGGGTACACGTGTTTTGAGAATGAAAAGGCAATACACATGTTATTTGTAAAGTAATGGCTGGTAAATGCTCCTATAGCAATTTCGATTATAATTTACTTAGTAATAATTAGCATGATTATACCAAAAAGTTACCATATAAATGTACAAAACTAACTCCATATAATATTATTAGGGACAAGATTGTTTCGTTTTTGAGATTTTTCCTTGTGTTTATGATTATTCAACTAATATATGTTAAAAGTGATTAAAAAAAAAGTGATAGATACAACTTACATTACTTTAGGTATGAGAATTTAGTGCAGTGTTCTTACTCATGTTGTTCACTTATAAACATTACATAAAAATATCAATATAATATCAACTTTAATCTATTAAGTTGTCTGCTTGAATTTTCTTCTATAATCTTTTACCTTTCATTCATTTTAACTCCTTAGCTCTTCATTTTCCTGTCAAATTAATCCTACAAGTTAATTGCACTATCTAGTACAACTCATAAAATTTATGTTCGGAAAGAGTAAATAAAAGTATTAAAATATGAGACAAATGATGATCGAAAATATTTTCTTTTAGCATAACATTGGGCATAATATTGAGAATCGTGACTAAGTTGGGAAATGATAATTTTTGAGACGTTGGCAGAGAATTTTAAAGAGAGAAATATCCCAATATGTATAAAGGAGGATGAATATATAATTATCAACATGAAGAACTTTGATAATTATTGTACTTATTGAGAGACATATTGCTTCTATAATCATATCTTAATTGCATGCGTCCTTATACTACATGTCATGATATTTTGGGAAGTTGTGAATGGTGACTCGTATCATGAGTCCTTGAGCACGCTCACTTAGGTGGCAAGGTAGTTGATACATTGTGGTTCGTATCATAAGTCCTTGACTACGCTCACTTAGGTGGCAAGGTAGTTGATACAGGGAGATTATTATCATGAGTCCTTGACCATGAGTTAGGTGGCAAGGTAGTTAATATATGGAGATGAGGTACGACAGGCTGTGCGACAATCTTGATTTCACCTTGCATTGCATACCATATCATTGCATTACTTGTGGTAGTTTTTGATTAATTTAATTATATGGGTACTTTATTTGAGTTGTTCTATATAAATTGGCGGTATCGATGTCGGACTGGTTTTTCTGTGCAGGTGAAAGCATTCCTAAATTATTCCATAGTTTATTCAGTTTCTTATTCCTAGTCGGTTAAACCTACTAGGTACATATTTTGTGTACTCACCCCTACTTCTTTTTCCCCACAGATTCTCGTCAGGATTACCCACACGATAGTTGATTTTCTCGCACAGTTGGGTCACACTATATCTATTGGTGAGACTCAAAGGCTTCTAGTTCCATTAGATTCTATCCTAGTGGTATGGTCTTTATTTCTATTCGAAGACTGTAATGTACTTATTCACTCATTTATATTCTATATGCTCTCTACGCTCGTGACACCTGATTTTGGGAAATGATTTTTATATATTGGATTTTTTTTTTTGCACTTTAAATGTATTTTATCTTTGGGTTTGGAATTTATTTTGCTCCTAGTCATGATCCTATTTTGGGTCATGACAAGTTTGGTATCAGAGTTCTAGGTTCACCGGTCTCACGAGTCAAAGAGCAGGGTGTCTAGTAGAGTCTCGCGGATCAATACATAGACGTCCGTATCTATCTTCGAGAGGCTACCAGATGCTTGATTAGGAATTCTCTTTCCATTGATTCCTTTCGTGCGATTTGTTCATATTCAAGTTTTGTATGCCTCTAATCCATTCTTTCTGCGCAGATGTTGAGGACTAGAGTTAGCAATACTGAGGATGAGGCTTTACCCACTGTTCAAGCCCCAGCCAGAAGGCGAGATAGGGGCCAAGGCAGAAGTTGTGGCAGAGCTAGAGGTCGAGGCCGGGCTAGGGGAGCAACACCAGCACGAGGTCAGACCAGAGGGACCTCACTTGAACCAATCATTGACCTAATTCATGAGCAGGAGGCTGATGATCCAGTTCAGCCTCCTGCAACATTCAGAGGGCGAGGTAGGGGCCAAGGTAGAGGTTGTGGCAGAGCTAGAGGTCGAGGCCGAGCTAGGGAAGCAACACCAGCACGAGGTTAGACCAGAGGGATCTCACTTGAACCAATCATTGACCTAATTCATGAGCAGGAGGCTGAGGCTCCAGTTCAGCCTCCTGCAACCTCTGAGGGTACAACAGTGTTATAGGAGCTGTTGACGCGATTATTGGCAAGGTTGGAAGGTACCCCTACTACTAGTAATCTTCTAGGTACTTCAACCCCTGCTATACATGTTAGTCCTTCACAGCTAGCTCAGGGACCTAGTGTGGGATTCAAACCCCGAGTCCATTTCCTATGCCTTCTATTGCACCTCCAAGATTTTCAGCCCCATCAGTTTCTGCTAGTATTGCTATGTCCTTGTCTGAGAAGAAAAGTTTTGAAAGATTTCTGAGATTGGCTCCTCCCAAATTTAATGGTCTAGCTGGGGATGGGGCAAGACTTTTTGATAGAGTGTCAGGATAGATTGTTCAATTTGGGTATTTTGGAGGCCCATGGTATAGCTTATACGTCTTATCAGTTCACAGGCATGGCCAAAGAGTAGTGGAGGTCAGTCATGGCCCAAAGGCCTGTCGATGCTCCAGCAATGAGTTGGGAACAATTTATGGAATCTTTCTTGAGATATTTGTACCCTACAGTCTTCGTGATAGGCATCGGGATGAGTTTGACAGATTGGAGTAGGGTTCTATGACTGTGTTCCAATATGAAGCACGATTCTATGAGCTATCCCAATATGCTATGTCTACTATTCCCACAGAGTTTGAGCGAATTCACCGATTCGTAAAAAGGTTAAAAAGCTATCTCCAGGAGGCTACCGCATCTCTTGTGTTATCTGGTGGTCCCTTTCAAAGTATTGTCAATCATTCCAGGATTATAGAAGGCAGCAGGAATGCACGACAGGGTGATAGTAAGAGGTCCCGTCGTCAAGGTTAGTTTGGAGGTCATACACCCAAAGATAGGAATCCTCAAAGACAGGGCACTCAGGGTTACTAGGGAAGACCGATTTATGTAGCCATTTCGGGTTCAGATAATACTAATAGGCATAGAGGTTGTTAAGTATGTGATGAGTTTGGTCATAAGGCCTAGGATTTCCCCAAGCGTGCTCCTGCATCTTTTCCATTGGGGGCACAGAGAACTTGCTCTACATCAGCTCCAACAGCTAGAGGTGCTTCACAGAGTGCGATGGGTGGTACTAGGGTTGCCAAGGGTGGAGCCCGAGGTGGCACTAATGGTAGAGCACAAGCCAAAGGTGAACGTCGAGTATGTTATGTTGTTCTAAGTCGAACTGAGGCACAAACATCTGCTACCGTGATCAAAGGTATTGTTCCTGTTTGTCATCGTTTAGCTTCAGTATTGTTTGACCCTGGATCTACCTATTCATATGTATCAACTTATTTTGTTAATAATATTAATGGATTGTGTGAGTCTCTCGATGTGCCTATTTGTGTTTCGACTTCGGTAGGTGAATCCTTAGTGATGGATCAGGTATATCGGGATCGTATAGTGGTAATCTCGGGTAGAAAGACCCAGGCTAATTTGATCCTCTTAGACATGATAGACTTTGATGTTATTTTGGGAATGAATTGGTTGTCTTTTTATCATGCAATCCTTGATTGCTATGCTAAGACTATGACTTTAGCATGTCCTGGTTTACCTAAGTTAGTATGGTCAGGTGCTCCTATTTCTTATCCTAAGGGGGTGATTTCTTATTTTCATGCTCATGAAACATAGGTGCTTGTCTTATTTAGATCATGTACGAGATATTTCTGAGTCACCTTCTTTAGAGACCACAAAGGTAGTAAGAGAATTCATCGATGTGTTTCAAACTGACTTGCCTAGTGTTCCCCCGGAACGTGATATCGACTTCGCTATTGATGTGGAACCGGGCACTAAGCCCATTTTCATTTCCCCTTACCGGATGGCTCCTACAGAGTTAAAGGAATTGAAGGAGCAATTAGAAGGTCTGTGAAAGAAAGGGTTCGTTTGGGCTAGCGTATCGCCTTGGGGTGCACTAGTGTTGTTTGTGAAAAAGAAGGATGGTACTATGAGAATGTATATTGACTACCGTCAATTGAACAATGTGACCATCAAGAATAAGTACCCCCTGCCACGTATTGGTGACCTGTTTGACTAGTTACAGGGTGTTTCAGTATTTTCTAAGATTGATTTAAGGTCGGGGTATCATCAATTGAGGGTTCAGGAGTCAGACATCGCAAAGACTGCTTTTAGGTTTCGGTATGGGCACTATGAGTTTGTAGTTATGTCATTTGGATTGACTAATGCCCCCGCTGCTTTTATGGAATTGATCAACTGAGTGTTTAAACTCTATTTGGACTCATTTGTGATTGTATTCATTGATGACATCCTAGTATACTCTAAGAGTGAGGCAGACCATGAACGTCACCTTCGGACCGTGCTCCAAAGGTTGCATGAAGAGAAGCTTTATGCTAAGTTCTCTAAGTGTGTATTTTGGCTGGAGTCTGCAGCATTCTTAGGACATGTGGTGACTAAGGATGGCATTATGGTTGACCCAACCAAGGTTATAGCAGTTCATGATTAGGCGAGACCCATTTCAGTAACTGAAATTCATAGTTTTTTTGGACTAGCAAGCTTTTACCGTCGATTTGTTCAAGGGTTCTCCTCTATCACAGCCTCTATGACCAGGCTTACTCAAAAGGATGTAACATTTTTATGGACTGATGAGTGCAAGGTAAGCTTCCAAAAGCTTAAGAAGATATTAACATCAGCTCCTATCCTAGCCTTACCTGAAGAGGGCATGCCCTTCGTTGTTTATTGTGATGCTTCTGGTGTAGGCCTAGGTGGAGTGTTGATGCAAAAGGGGAGGGTTATAGCTTATGCTTCACGACAACTGAAGGTTCATGAGAGAAACTACCCTACCCATGATCTCGAGTTGTCTACAGTAGTATTTGTGTTGAAATTGACACTATCTTTATGGGGTACATTGTGAGATCTACACCGATCATTGCATCCTTAAGTATATTTCCTCTCAGCCTAATCTCAACATGAGACAACATAGGTGGTTGGAGTTGCTAAAAGACTATGATATCTCTATCCTTTATCACCCTCGCAAGGCTAATATAGTAGCTAAACTTTGAGCTGGAAGGCTTCTAGCATGGGTAGTTTGGCATTTCTTAGGGCAGAGGAGAGGCCTTTAGCTTTGGAGGTTTAGTCTTTGGCTAGACAGTTGGTCAAACTTGAAATCTCCCCACGTCATAGTATGTTGGCCTTCATTGAGGCTAAGTCTACGTTGATGGATCATATTAGTGCTCACCAGTTTGATGATAATAAATTATGTGTGATTCGGGCCAAGGTGTTGAGAAGTGAAGCTAAATCAGCTTCTCTTGATTCTGAGGGAGTGCTAAGGATTAATGGGCGTATTTGCATACCAAAGGTAGGTGATTGGGTTAGCTTGATCTTGGAAGAAGCTCATTGTGCTGAGTATTCCATTCATCTATGTGTGGCAAAAATGTTTCATGACCTAAAGCAACATTATTGGTCGTGTGGAATGAAAAGGGACATTACAGAGTTTGTGGCTAAGTGTCTGAATTACCAGCAAGTTAAGGCTGAGCATAAAAAACCAGGAGGAGGTCTGATGCAGAGAATGCCTATACCTGAGTAAAAGTGGGAGCGTATTACTATGGATTTTGTGACAGGATTACCCATGACATTGGGTAAGTTGGACTCAGTTTGGGTGATTGTTGACAGGTTGACCAAATCAGCTCACTTCATTCCGGTAAAGACCAGCCTTCAGTGCGGAACAACTAGCTAAGATTTATATATGTGAGATTGTTAGATTGCACAGGGTGCCTATCTCTATTGTGTCGGATCGAGGTTTACTATTCACCTCTCACTTTTGGAAGGCATTTTAGCATGATTTAGGTACACGATTAGACACAAGCTCAGCGTTCCATCCCCAGACCAATGGCCAATCTAAGAGGACTATTTAGGTGTTGGAGGACATGCTTAGGGACTGTGTGATTGATTTTAGTGCTCGGTGGGATCAACATTTGCCCCTAATAGAATTTTCTTATGATAATAGTTATCACTCCAGCATTCAGATGGCACAATTTGAGGCATTGTATGGGCGTAGGTGCCGATCACCCATTGGATGGTTCAACTCAGTCGCCGTTGATGCATTAGGCACTAATCTGTTCAGAGATGCTATGGAGTGGGTACTCCTGATTCAGAGTTGATTGTTAGCAGCCCAGAGTCGGCAAAAGAGCTATGCTGATAGAAGAGTTCGTCCTTTGGAATTTATGGTAGGCGATCGTGTGTGGTTGAAGGTTTCACCCATGAAAGGTGCGATGAGGTTCGGAAGGAAAGGTAATTGAGATTCTGAGAAGAGTTGGTGAGGTGGCCTATGAGTTGGCTTTACCACCTAGATTGTCAGCTGTCCATCAAGAATTTCATGTCTCCATGCTTCGAAAGTACATACCGGATGAGTCTCATGTGATTTCTTATGATGTCGTAGAGTTGAGTCCGGCTTTGACTTATGAGGAGGACCCAATTGTCATTCTAGATAGACAGATCCGTAGACTCAGGACTAAGGAAATCACTTCAGTTAAGGTTCGATGGCGACATCGGCCCGTTGAGAGGCAACTTGGGAGGCAAAGTCTGACATGCGTGCTAAATATCCTCATCTTTTCGATACGTCAGGTATGTTCTTTCATCCTTATGTTTAAGGACGAACATGATTTTTATTGGTGGTTAATGTAATGACCAAAAATATATAAATATATAAAATAAAAGGTTAGTGCGTTTTTGGTGGATGATCTCTTTAGTGCATTTTTGGGGAACGATTTCTTAATACTGTCTCCATTATCTTTCTCCTTTTTTCCATAATTATGCGGTGCATTATGCGCCACTGAATTAAGATTTGCCCCTTTGAGCATTTGAAGAGGCATTTATTTCTCTATTTAAAGAAGAGCATTCTGCTCATTTGAAGGACGTGAAAACAAATAGAAAAAACGTGAGAATAGAAGGGTAGAAAAGAAAGAAAACTTGGTAGAGCATAAAAAGAGGAGAATTTGTGACCAACAACTATATAAACACCATTTGTGCGGTTCCGGCATTGAGGTAGGTTTGCCTATCTTTATTTGAGATTGGGATTGAGTTATTGAATAATCATATGTTATAATTTATGAAATGAACTGAAAATTTTCTTATAATATCTGTGTGAAAAACTTTAATTTTATATGTGGTTATTCTTGACAACATGAAAATCCTAAATAATTGTTAAATTGTTAATAGGTTTTAATATTGAAAGAATTACTTTGCAGTCTGTTCAAAATTTAAGGGATCCTAAAATAAAATAATAGAGTACAAACCAAATGGTATATTTGGGTCTATTTTCTACTAGAAATATAGAGGATGGAGAAGATTCCCCCCCCCCTCTTCCCCCCCTCCTCCCAAAAAAAAAAAATGAACCACAACACTACAGTCTAAACATCAAAACAATTGTCCAAAAAACCTGAACATAATAACATGATATAATCACTTACCTGAAAATTTAACAATGGATAGAAACAGAGAAATTGTAGTTTAAAATTAAACTTTCTCTTTTCTTTTGTTTGCATATACACACACAAAACAAGTAGAAGATAATAGGTCGGAGGAGCACTTAAGTAATTAGGGAAAAGAACTTTCAAAATAATAATAATAATAAAGCAAGTTGTAGTAAGAGAGAGGCAATGCACATGTTATTTGTAAAGTAATGGTTGGTAAAATGCCCCTCTAGCAATTTGATTATAATTCACTTAGTAATAAATAGCATGATTATACCAAAAAGTTACCATATAAATGTACAAAACTAACTCCATATAATATTACTGGCGAAAAAGTTGTTTCGTTTTTGGGATTATTCGTTGTGTTTATGATTATTAAATTAATATTTGTTAAAAGTGATTTTTAAGAAAAAGAAAAGTGATAGCTACAACTTACATTACTTTAGGTATGAAAATTTAGTGCAATGTTCTTACTCATGTTGTTCACTTATAAACATTACATATAAATATCAATATAATATTAACTTTAATTCATTAAGTTGTATGCTTGAATTTCCTTCTATAATCTTTTACCTTTGATTCATTTTAGCTCCAAATCTCTTCATTTTCGTGTCAAAATAATCCTACAAGTTAATTGCACTATCTAGTACAACTCATAAAATATATGCTCGAAAAGAGTAAATAAAAGTATTAAATATGAGACAAATGATGATCGAATGTATGTGCTTTTAGCATAACATTGGGTATAATATTGAGAATCGTGAATAAGTTGGGAAATGATAATTTACGAAACGTTGTAGAGAATTTTAAAGAGAGCAATATCTCAATATGTATAAAAGAGGATGAATATATAATTGCCAACTTGGAGAACTTTGATAATTATTGTACTTATTGAGAATGTCTTGATTGCATGCGTCCTTATACTACATGTCATGATATTTTGGGAAGTTGTGAATGGTGACTCGTATCATGGGTCCTTGACCACATTCACTTAGGTGGCAAGGTAGTTGATACATTGTGACTCGTATCATGAGTTCTTGACCACACTCACTTAGGTGGCAAGGTAGTTGATACATTGTGGTTTGTATCATGAGTCCCTGAATACTCTCACTTAGGTGGCAAGGTAGTTGATATAGGGAGATTATTATCATGAGTCCTTGACCACGACTTTGGAGGCAAGGTAGCTGATATATGGAGATGAGGTACGACATGTTGTGCGACAGTCTTGATTCCACCATGCATTGCATTGCATACCTTATTATTGCATTACTTGTGGTAGTTTTGGATTAATTTAATTAAATGGGTGCTTTATTCGAGTTGTTCTATAAAAATTGGCGGTATCGATGTCGGACTGGTTTTTCTGTGCAGGTGAAAGTGTTCCTAAATTATTCCATAGTTTATTCAATTTTTGACTCCCATTCGGTTAAACTTACTGGGTACATATTATGTGTACTTATCCCTACTTCTTTCCCCAGCAGATTCTCGTCAGGATTACCCACGCGATAGTTGATTTGCTTGTGCAGTCGGGTCACACTAGATCTAATGGTGAGACTCAAGGGCTTCGAGTTCGATTAGATTCTATCTTAGTTGTATGGTCTTTATTTCTATTCAAACACTGTAATGTACTTATTCACTCATTTATGTACTAGATGCTCTCTACGCTCGTGACACCTGATTTTGGGATATGATTTTTATCTATTGAATTTTTTTTTCACTTTAAATGTATTTTATCGTTGGGTTTGGAAATTTATTTGGCTCCATAGTCATGATTCTATTTTGAGCCGTGACATAAAAATGACATATAAATTGTTTAAGGTTGTTTTAAGTGTGATGAGTTTTCTTTTTAGAATTCGTTGTAAGATTTAATCATAAATCAAAATATTAGTTAAAATTGAATTTAACAAATATTCTCTTACGAAAATCATACCTATAAGATTTTGCATATTTACTTGGAATCTATGTCTATAGAATTGATAATAAAATTTTGCATAACATGTGGCTTCAAATCTTGTTCATAGGATTTATTAGATATTTGAAGCATGTTTATAAAATTCTTTAGTATATAGTACTTATGCTCATAGTATTTAATATTTTAAATAAATTATTTAAACTTGCAAAACTTTAGCTCACTTCATATAAAAATTGTCATAACTTTTAATATGAATTATATCACCTGTTTTAGATTTTTAAACACTTTATCATGCTTTTGATTATGTCCTTAAAATCATGTCCGTAGGCCTTAAATCATTTTAGATAATATGTCTATAATTTATGCATGAATTCTGGTATGTTAATTTAAATAAGATTTTCTTTTCTTAAATATTTCTTAGCATAATTTAGGAAATCATGCTTATAATGTTTCATTGAATCTGTTCTTTCTTTTTAACATGTCACATAGTGATTTACCTTTTAATAAGTACCTTAGAATGCTATTCTATGTTTTAAATGATATATTATCATTGATTTTCAAAGAAGTTCGTTCTAATTTGATAACCTTCCGTTAAAATTTTAAAATGTTTGAATGTTATTTTTGCACACACATAGCATGACACATTCTTGCACTATTTGTTTGTGTTTTCAAGCATGGTAGTAATTGTGTTTGGAGGATGTGTGAGACTTTACGTGCTAATTGGTGTCCTTATGTGTTTTGTATGACACGAGGTCTATACGAGTCCTAAATTCCTTTTTAGTCTAGAACCACCAAAACTGGAATAGTCCAATGCCTCTTGGACATTAGGAGGGATGTTAGACACTTTAGGAAGACTATTAGATTTTTTTTTCTTCATTTTGCTTAGTACGCCCTTAAGTTAATAAAATAAAAAAAATCAACTTAGGAAGGGGGGGTAGGGGTATATAGGACACTCGAAAATGATGACCAATACTCGCGCTTAATAGGAATGAAACCTTGATTTTCGTCCTTAGGCTTAAATAAGCAATGCGAGCTAAATGACAATTTTGTGTTCCGAAAATTAAAAGCCAAGTAAACTGATCCGAGTGGAATCAACATTGCTTAGTTTAATTTTTCATTCTTTTGTTTGCTTTTAATTGTTTAGGTTAGTTAGCCATTTAATTGTTTAATTTATTTATCAGTTTAATTTATTATCACAATTTAGAATTAATTAGGCCTTTTAAATTGAGACCTTAATTGCTATTTGTAACCCTCACATAATTAAGAGATACGGTCGGGTGGACCTCAAGGGGTGCCTAACACCTTCCTCTCGAGGTAACTTGAACCCTTACCCATTCCCTGGTTGACTTGGCCTTAGCCTTACACTTAGGTTAGAATGATGTTCTAATGCACCCAATCATTAGGTGGCGAATCTTCAAATCAATTTTCAAATTCTTCAAATTCCAAAAAAGTCCTTGCCATGACATCGTCAAGGTTTCCATCTTTTCGCGAGGAAAAATGGGGCGCGACAATGATGATCACTAATTTAAGAAAATATACGTAGAATCTGGAGAAAATTATCAATATGACATTTAAGAACTGAATACAAGACCCATCAACTATCAACTACTCAACCTAAACCAATCAAGGGTCACATGGGAGAACAATCCTATGTTTCAGGTAGCCTTTACATACCTGTGACAAAGATTTAACTATACTTCAACAAGAATTAAACTCAAACTTGGAAATCATTGGTCTCTCCCTTGCTATTTCTCTCAGGAACTTACGCTTTGAACTTGAAGGTAATGGGTTTTTTAAACCCTTTTGTACGAATTCAAGCTTAAAAATACGTTTTGGGGTATTAGAATGGATTGAGAATACCTAAAATACCCTTCCCGAATTTGAAAGAAAAATTCATCATCAAAATTATACTGGTCCGCATCGCGCACATTTTTGGGAACTTTAACCTCCCTCGAAGATTGAAGAAAAAGTATAAGTGTGGGTCCGCGTCGCGGCCCTGTCGCGCACCCTTACTATTTTTGGTCAAACTTACGAAAATTATTTTTCGACTCAATTGTTCTAAAATCGGGTCAAGACCATTTTCCCACTCGATTTTTCGCGATGATCGCAAATCCTTTCTCAGATTTCCCATCGGAGGTTTAGAAGACTTGTTATGCACACGATTACAGTTTAGGGGCATTTCAAAAATTTTACAGGGTGTTACATCATCTCCCCCTTGGGATCATTCATCCTCGAATGGAGAGAAAAGGTAGAATAAAAGCACGAGTAACCTCTAAAACTCATCTCATTCCTCACTCGGGAACTCTCAAACTCTCAACTATCCATCACTTATTTATCTTTCTCTTAGACTCCGGAATAGAAGTGGATTAAGACACTAACTCAATGAAAGGGACATTCAATAGTGTTAAGGATAGGGACGTTACCTTCGACATTGTCATCATTTGGTATGAATAAGTGCAGATTTTTGAGTTCCCTCAGCTTCCTACGTAGCTTCTTTAACAAATTGATTCCTCCATAGAACTTTGATAGATCGATCAAGGATGTGGACTGAAATTTCTTCGTAAGATAAGCTATCCTTCACTCCCGTACGCTCGATAGAAATTGCTAAAGCAGGATCTCCTAAACACTTCTTTAGCATTAAAACGTGGAACACTGGATGAATTCCATCTAGCTTGAAAGGAAGGTCTAGCTCATAAGCGACCTTCCCAATCCTCCTCATAATCTAGTATGGTCCGATATAACATGGTCTCAACTTTTCCTTCTCACCAAACGTCATGACGCCCTTCATGGGTGACGCCCTTCATGGGTGACGCCCTTCAAGTACACTCAATCATCCACCTCAAACTCCAAGTCCCTTCTCCTCACATCCATATAAGACTTTTGGCGACTTTGTGCTGTCTTCAACCTTTCTCTGATGACTTTCACCTTCTACATGGACTGGTGGACCAGATTGGGTCCAATCAATTCCACTTCACCAACCTCGAATCAAGCAATCGGTGATCTACAGCTCCTCCCATATAATGTCTCATAAGGAGCCATCTGAATGTTGGTATGGTAGCTATTGTTGTATACAAATTCAATCAATGGTAGATGGTCATCTCAATTTCCTTTGAAGCCGATGACACATGCTCTCAACATATCTTCCATAGTCTGGATAGTGCGGTCTGCCTGTCCATCTGTCTGAGGGTGGAAGGCTCTGCTCAAATTCACTTGCGTACCCAATCCTTTATGAAAAGACCTCCAAATTAAGAGGTGAATTGAGCTCCTCTATCCGAGATGATGGACAACGGAACCCCATGCAACCTCACAATCTCATGAATGTATTGTTGGCATACTTCTCAGCCGTATTAGTTATCTTGATTGCCAAAAAGTGGGTTTGGTCATCCTGTCAACAATCATCCATATCAAATCATCTTGCTTTCTGGATCTTGGTAGGCCGGTAATGAAATCCATGTTAATCATCTTCCATTTCCACTAAGGAATTTCAAAGTTCTGAGCCGATCTACACGGTCTCTGATGTTCAACTTTGACCTGTTGACAATTGGGGTACTTAGAGACGAATTTTGCAATGTCCCTCTTCATTCCATTCCACCAATAAACTTCTCTCAAGAAGTCGTGATACATCTTGGGTAGAACCAGGTGGATAGAATATTTGGAGCCAATCTCAACACCCTATCTCCCCCTTTGGAGAAAACCATCACCTGCTGCTTGTCAATCGCTTCTTTCAATTGGAACAAGACAGGGTCTTGGTCTTGCTTTTCTTTCAATTCTGACACTAAGGATGAAGCAGACTCATTATGAATATTCCTGCATATCTCAACACCCTATCTCCCCCTTTGAAGAAAACCATCACCTACTGCTTGTGAACCGCTTCTTTCAATTGGAACAAGACAGGGTCTTGGTCTTGCTTTTCTTTCACTTCTGACACTAAGGATGAAGCAGACTCATTCTGAACATTGACTCCGCCTTTGTTGTTCTCCTCAAGTTTCACTCCTAGTCGAGCCAATCTATGCACTTCCTTAGCTAGTTCTCTTTTCCCTTCCTCCACATGGGCAGTGCTACCCATGAGCATCCTGCTAAGAGCATCAACAGCAATGTTAGCCTTACCTGGGTGGTAGAGAATGCATATATCATAATTCTTGAGCAACTCCAACCACCTCCTCTGCCGCAGGTTGAGCTCCTTCTGGCTGAACACATATTGCAAGCTCTTGGGGTCAGTGAAGACATCCACATGCACTTCATATAAATAGTGATGCCAAATCTCAAGTGTGAATACCACTGCTGCCAACTCGAGATCATAAGTTGGATGATTCTTCTCATGGATCTTAAGTTGTCTGAAGCATAAGCTATCACCTTCCCTCTCTGCATCAACACACAACCTAGTCCAACTCTGGATGCATCACAATAGATCACGAAGTCTCCCGTCTCGTCTGGCAAGGTCAAAGCTAGTGTTGTAGTCGATATAGTCTTCAACTCTTGGAAACTCTTTTCACATGCCTCAGGCCACTGAAACTTGGCCTTCTTCTGAGTTAGCTTAGTCAATGGTGCTGACAGAGGAGAGAAGCCCTTAACAAATCTGCGATATAGCCTACCAAACCCAAGAAGCTTCTTATTTTCGTCGGAGATGTTGGTCTAGGCTAGTTCCTAACCGCTTCAATCTTCCGGATGTCTACCCAAATACCATCCCCGAAACAACATATCATAGAAAAGTCAAAGACTTAAGCCAACATTCACACTTTGAGAATTTTGCATATAACTCATGGTCTTTGAGAGTTTGCAAAACCACTCTAAGATGATTATCATGCTCCTCTTCATCCTTTGAGTACATCAGAATATCATTAATAAATACAATTACAAACATATCAAGATATGGTTTGAATATGCTATTTATCAAATCCATGAAAGTCGCAGGTGCATTTGTCAACTTAAAGGACATGACCAAGAACTCAAAATGGCCATACAGTGTCCTAAAGGCTATCTTTGGAATATCACCTTCCCTCACCTTCAATTGATGGTAACCCGATCTGAGGTCTATCCTGGAGAAACAAGTAGCCCCCTAAAGTTGGTCAAATAGATCATCTATCCTACGAAAAGGATACTTATTCTTGATTGTGACCTTATTCAGTTGTCGGTAGTCTATGCACATTTTGAGAGACCTATCTTTCTTACGTAGGAATAGGATAGGAGCACCCCAAGGAGAGACACTAGGCATTATAAAACCTTTCTCTAACAAGTCTTTCAATTGTTCTTTCAATTCTTTCAACTCAGCGGGGTTCTATAAGGTGGAATTGAAATGGGTTGGGTCTTGGGAAGAACATCAATCCCAAAATCAATCTCCCTATCAGGAGGGACTCCAGGTAGATCATCAGGAACCACCTCAGAAAACTCATTCACAATCAGGACTGACTCAAGAGTAGAAGGTTCAATATCATCAGACTTAACTCGCACGAAGTGATAAATACAACCCTTGGATATCAACTTTCTTGCTCTAATATAAGAGATAAACTTGCCCTTAGGTGCAACAGAACTTCCTTTCCACTATAAGACAGGTTTCTTATGAAATTAGAACTTAACAATTCGGGTTCTACAGTCAACAGAAGCATAGCAGGCATGAAGCTAATCCATGCCAAGTATCACATCAAAATCAATCATCTCCAAATCTACCAAGTCAGCTAAGGTATCTCTATGATAAATGGATACTACACAATCCCTGTAAACCCTCTTAGCTAATATAGACTCACCAGTAGGAGTGGAAACATCAAAAGGTTCAAGCAAACACTCTGGTAGAATCCCAAACTTACTAGCCACATAAGGAGTCACAAAAGAGAAAGTAGGACCTGCGTCAAGCAATGAATAGCAATCAAAAGTAAAGACTCAAAGCATACCCGTAACCACATTTGGTGTAGCCTCCTGATCCTGTCGATTACAAATAGCATAAAGGTGGTTCGTCCCGCCTCCTGCACTAGTAGTAGTACCCCTCTGGTAATTGCCCATTGGGGGTGCATCGGAAGACTGAGCTCTACTGCTCCCTTCACCTCACCTCCTCTTTGGACACTCATAACTGAAGTGACCAGTCTGTCCACATGAATAACAAACATCTTTGTCCACATGACACTCGCCCAGATGAAGCTTACTACACTTGTCACAAGGTGGCTTTCCCCTCGCACCTTGGGCCACACTAGCCTGAGATTGAGCACCCTGAGCCCTGTAATTCTAGTAACCATTAGATTTCTGATCCTACCTATTTGGCTTAATGCGCACACTTGCCACAGAAAGTGCATGATGGTATGGCCTCATCTGGAAGTAGGACTTGTCATCCTTATTTTGCTTCTGCTAATTAGACTCATGTCCTACTGATTTTGCCTTTATGCTCATCTATTTTTCCCTATCTCTCTTCTTGTCCTCCTCTGTCTGCTAGGTATACACTATGATTCTAGAGATGTCCATGCCGAGAATCAACAAGGCTGCCTTGCACTCTTTTTGCACATGTCTGCCCAGGCGAGATACAAACTTCCTCATCCTAGCCCTCATATCTTGAATCATCTCTGTAGCATACCTGGACAGCTTATTAAACTTAAGGCTATACTCTTTAACCATCATCCCTCCCTGCTTCAAATTCATGAATTCATCGACATTCACCTCCCTCAACTCTTGAGGAAAGAAATGGTCAAGAAAAGACGCTTCGAACTCTTCCCATTATGTAGGCTCTGCATTCTCACCCCTACTCTCCTCCCATTGGTTGTACCACAAATTAACAATGTCCTTCAGCTGGTAGGATGCGAGTTCAACTACCTTAATCTCATCAGCAAACATAGCCTTCAGGACCTTATGTATTTCATCAATGAAATTCTGTGAGTCCTCCTTCACCTTCGACCCCGTATACACAGGTGGGTTCATCCTTAAGAAGTCTCTGAGTCGGATTGCAGCTGACGTCTCCTATGAGATAGAGCTAGGAGCTTGAGGACCTCGGCTGTTATCTTGGGAGGCCACCAGCTGAGTCAGCATAGTGATGGCTCCTCTGAATTCTACCTCGGTACTAGGGGATGGCTGGGGTTGAGCGGGGGGCACCTGTGGGACCTCCGCAGTCCTAACAGGGCGTCCCCTCTCTCTTTGTCTCTGTCTGAACTGGGACCTCTGGTTGGGTGTTCTCAGTAGCTAGGGCTGAGGCATCTCTCTAAGCGGCTATTCTCTTTGGAGACATTTTCCATAAACGTGTAACGCATGAGTAAGAATGAGATTTCCATAAAGTTAAACTCTATCGCACGAACTTAGGTCATAGAAGAAGGGTAACACTTCCTAATGTCCTATAGCCTCCAACTTATGAAGTGTCGTGCACAACACACCCAGAAACAATACTCTACTAGACACGACTTCATAGACTCCCTAGGAACTCGAATTCTGTGCTCTGATACCAAGTTTTTCATGCCCTAAGATGGTACCCTAGGCGCAACTGGCACTCGGAGACTGTTGTTAGTCCCCAAGCGAACCACCTAGTCCCATCACACCTTGTTCAA
Organism: Solanum medicagineum; assembly: GCA_026153255.1. Lineage (NCBI taxonomy): Eukaryota > Viridiplantae > Streptophyta > Magnoliopsida > Solanales > Solanaceae > Solanum > Solanum medicagineum. The sequence goes on along the minus strand of JAPFFP010111462.1, from coordinate 883 downwards.
TCAGTAAATTAGCAGAAGATAACAAAGAAAATCTAGCTATCAGTGGGCTATGAGGCTCAATAAATATGTCTATCCTATAAGATAATAACGAGGGTAGTCAATGAAAGCAAAGGGGAAAAAAGCCCCGACATCAACCATCATCTATTTGTGTCTATGAAGCCTCCATAACTACTATCTAAGAAGGTACCATGACAGGCCATGACTACCACAATTCAATGAAAATAGCACAACAAAACTAAAGAAATACTCATCTCCAAATGCAGGGGAGGACTCACCAAGATTTGAAATCAAGAAGCTCTGAACCTCAACGATATAGCCTGCTGAAGTCCCCTGTCTATAGAATCTGCATTATAAAACGATGCAGCGTCAAAGGGGCATTAGTACATGGAATGTACCGTATGGAAAATGGGCTAAAGTAAACAACACAGGCTATATAATATAACATGACATACGACCATCAATAACTCAACCTCAATTTGAAGTAAAGAATAAGACTCTATCACATCACTACCCATCAAAACATTACACCATCACATCAATCTTAAAGTACTATCAACAGGAACCTACCTAAGAGTTTCTATAACTGACAATCACCACCTATGAGCCAATGATGATACAACAAAAAGATGTCATTGCTAAATCCACCCAGTACCTTGTCGGGATAAAGAACGATTCTATTGGAGATCCCAAAGAAGTCTATCAAGTCCTTTGCGGGACAAAGGAAACATCTGCTTTCACTATCCAATCCTCTCCTACGCGGGCTACGTAGTTAATGAGTGTGAGTGGGGCTCACTCTTACCCATTTCAGTGTTAATACTCCTCCCAGAACTCGACATGCTCATAAGTCTATCAACACAGGCTGGTTATACAACCAACCCCCCTT
>JAPFFP010111441.1:0-18594 GCA_026153255.1 Solanum medicagineum | reverse complement strand
AAGGACACTCCACACACAAGGCCATGAGCCATCAGACCTCCCACAACATGTCAAGGTTCCCGTGGCACCTCACTTAGCCAAAAACTTCCTCTCATGCCAACCTTGCCTCTCTTGCACTCTCCCTTGGCTAGCCACACGGTCAGTGGCAAACAACACGGCCTGTGCCACTGGATATGTACCATTCCTTAGACCAAAAATAGTCTTTTCCAGCCCCAAACAATCCAAATGGCCCATCGAAGGCAACACTGCCCGTCAAAGTTCCCGTGTGACATCACTGCAAGGGAGGGTTTCACGAAAATGGTCATAACTTCTTCATCCGAACTCGGAATGAGGTGAAACCATGTGCATTGAAAAGCTAACTCAAAGGGATTTCATTTTACATTCCATGGGTCGTACATTTCATTGTGTGCTAAATGTCATGCTCATTTAAAGTTGACTCTTGCACAAACCCACATCCAAAGCTCAACTCATAGGGAAGTCTTGAACTTGTCTAAGTACTAGAAGTCTCCCACGAACCTAATACACTCCCAACCTAACCAAATGAGGCTTGAAACATGGATATATAAGAGTATGAAGCTACGAGTTGTCACAATATATTACCCTTGGGAACATTCATCCTCGAATGTGGAAGAAGAAGGCTTGAAAGACTTGACTTAGAACATGAAACCTCCAATCATAAGATCAATGTATAGTTTACTAGTTGAAAATCATAAAGTAGTTAAAACTCACGCCAAAATGTATTTGAAATCATTTCAAAACATAATAAAAACCATTTCAATGCACATGCAAGCATGTCATGCAATGAGACTCAAGAATTGAAAGGATCGGGACTACTTGGGAAAAGAAAGAACCTAGTGCCTTACACTTAGGTAGATTAGAAAAGATAGGGATGTCGCTTCATCATGATTGCCTTGGCTTCTCCAGTGACACTTTCAACTTGTTGATTCCCCCAATGGGTCTTGACGGATGCTACACCTTTACTCCTCAACCTCCCTTGGTACCTAAGGACACCATCTCCCCCTTGGGAGAAAACCTCTATTCTCATCTTCACCCAACCCCATTCCTAATCTAGCCAACCAGTGAACTTCTCCAACCACCCCTTTGTTAGCTCAAGGATTCCTACCTAAAAATAATTAGTAAGCAACCTCACATTCATCAAAAATTCACAACATCACCCTCAAACGATCCACAAGCTCTCCCTCACCTCAGGAAACAACCAACGTATTATCACCAATGGGCCACTATAAACATAACAAATTAGGGATTAAAGACCCTATTCATGAGACCTGTGGACATAGTCAGTGCTCTACCCAAGCCAAAAGACACTAACTCAAATTGAAAATATCAGAAAGGACATCAAGAACTCATCTATCACCGAAAAACTCAATAGAAATGGCGTAGGTTCAACACCCCTAACTCTTACATGATGATGCATGAAACCTTTAGAGATCACTTGAACCTTAAGTCAAGAAATGGACTTATCCCTTCACTACCACTTTACAATCCCCCACTCAAGGACGGGTTCATCAGGGAGTTGGAATCTAACTCTACGAGCCCCACAATCAACAAAGACACAATATACATGCAACTAATCAACCCCAAGTATGACATCACAATCCACCACATCTAATCCTACAAAATCACAAGGCAAGACCTAAATGCAACATGACCACGGAACAATCTCTACGAACTTTCTAGCAAACAATAGGCTCACCAATTAGGTAGACACCAAATAGAGGTTCACATGAGAACTCGAGACACACATGAAGCCCACTAGCAACAAAAGGAGTAATAAAAGAGATAATGGCACCTGAACTCGTCAATGTATACACATTAAAGTCAATGAAAATTTCAACGTACCGGTAGCAACATCTGGAATCTCATCAACCCCTTGCGTCCCTTGAAGAGCACAGAATCGGTTGTGCCTTTGGGAACCACCTTGAGGACGAACATATCCACCCTTGGTTTGATTACGAGGACAATCAATCCTTTTATGCCCCACTTTAGCACAATCGAAGCAAGCATTGTTGTCCCTCAAACATGGGCCTTTATGAATCTTACCACATTTTGGACACATAGCATTGGGCATCACACCACCATCACCTTGGACCATTAGGTTGTCCTTGGCAAACTTTGGAGTATGAGAAAACCCTTGGCCTTGGTGAAACAAGTCACCCGTGGGATTTTGGAATTACACTCAAAATGGGCCCTCTTGCCCTCACCACTACTCCTTTTCCTCACCATTTCCCCTTCCAATTGTTCGGTATAAGTCATTAGGCGGGACAAGTCTATGTCACTAATCAACATAGCGGTATGACACTCCTTATTCACCAAATCGGATACACCCATCATGAACTTATTCATTCTAGACCTTAGTCGTCAAAGGGATGCCTCACTAAAGGCTTCAGTGGTCGTATGGCACTCCATGGGTCGTGTGGAGTGCCCATGAAGTGAGACGTAGCTTAAAACATTAGAATTGGAACACTTGGGAAAAAGTTAGCGTCATCGTCACTTTGACAGGCCACTTCATGGGCCGTGTGGTGTTATAAGGATTGTGTAATGGTCCGTTGAACTACACTTAGAGGAAAACATGTTGCCAGGCCACCGTACACCCAAGGTCACGAGCCGTCAGACCTACCATGGCCTGTCAACGTGCCCGTGGCACCAGATTTAGCCAAAAAACTTCCTCTCATGACAACCTTGCCTCTCTTGTACACTCCCTTGGCTAGCCACACGGCCCGTGCCACTAGCCGTGTCCCATTCCTTAGACCAAAAATATCCATTCATTAGACCAAAAAAGGTCTTTTACATCCCCAAACAATCCAAACGGCCCATCCAAGGCCACACTGCTCATCAAAGTGCCCGTGTGACATCACTGTATGGGAGAGTCTCGCGAAAATAATCATAACTCCTTCATACGAACTGGGAATGAGATGAAACCAAGTGCGTTGAAAATCTAACTCAAAGGGATTTCATATGAAATGTCATGGGTCATCCAGTTCTTTGTGTGCTAAAAGTTATGCTCATTTAAATGTGGCCCTTGCACAAACCCACACCCGAAACTCAACTCATAGGGAAGTCTTGAACTCATCTAAGTACTAGAAGTATCCCACGAACCTAATACACTCCCAGCCTAACCAAATAAGGCTTGAAACATGGATATATAAGAGCATGGAGGTACAAGGTGTCACAATCATCCACATATAATGGCCACAATGTTCTGGGTGCAATCTCCGAATTATCCTCTGCCCAAACCCTCAATCAATGGCAATCTAACCTTCTTTATAGTACAATCAACCCCCTTCCTCTGACAATATCCTAGCAATCAGCAGGAACATATCTAAGTGCTCACAACAACAGGGACCGTGTTCCCTAATAGGGCCTCAGTTGTCGTATCTCAAACATGGACAAGTATACTAAACATTTGATCGGTCTAATATCTTAACCTATATATATGAAATGAATACCAACCAATGCCCCAACAATGAGCCTTTACCATGCTACTTGAGATATATCAAGTATAGCCATGGTAACAATCCAGGCTTAATCATCTATCATAACAGGATAAAAGGCTAACTGATCCACGCCCTGAATATAGCAACACTGAGCCCATCTGATAATATTAACCCTGTTCGAATGTCACATTCCTAAAGAATCGCTACACTTGATCCCTCACTAATAAAAAGAAATCCCTCACTACGTCACTGTATAACCCAAGGTAGAAGAGGCATGGAAACCCTATTCAAGTAAGCCGACAATATAACGAATACATAACATTATAGAATCTGAATCAAATAAAGCTGAAACTGTCCATTAGTGGAAAATTGTAATACTTATAGGTGGACTCATCTAATGCCTCATCCTCTAACAGAGCTGGGGCAATATGTGTATGGCCTTTATGGTCCCCATCTTTGGTGTTGCCTCTATGCCTAACTCCGCTGTCTCTTATGATACCTCCGGGACCCTATTGGCTCCGTCGACAACCTTATTAATCCTCTCTATGATTATATTGATCACCTCATTCTATGAATTAAGTCTAGCCCTCTTGTCCTAATGGTTAGCGGAGAGATAATTCGGGAACTCGTAAAGCTAAATATGCTACTCTATACTCTGGGAATTCTTTCACCTAGTGGTCTCATAATCGATAATTATAACATCCTAGGAAAGCTCGAGCTGTATTATGCCGACTATAGCGGTTGATATCACCTTCCCCTAAGGCCATAGAGCTTTGACCGGCTGTATATGATGGCGTTGCCTAAAATCTCAATGGAAGCCTACCTCGATCTCCTAAATCTAGATCGATATTTGCTAGAACCTTTCTCGTGCTGCACTCGCTTGTCGTTGTCTCCCAAGTCCTTATAACTACACTACTTCCTAGAATGAGTACACCTTGCTAGAACTTGTGTTAAAGAAACTAGACCCTACTAACTGGCCCCAAGTGTAGCTATCATCAATCTAAGAGCTGCCTGTACCTCTAGTGTAATCACAAAAGCAGCTGGGGCCTGTGAGGGAACTTATGCCTCTGGATGTGCAAGAGCTAGGGTATTCTGTCTCAGCTCGATGGGCTTCGGTGGTTGCTCCCTATCTGATATTGAAAACACAGTCCTACCCCTACACAGAGTCTAACATCCACACGACATATCTGCGAAAGAATGAACCATTCAAATCTTCATAAATTGATGGACCATTATAGACATCACACGAAAGGAATCAACAACATAGGAAGTTTCCTAAATATCTCATATACTCTTGTAGATAAGTCACAGACGTCTCCGCACCCATTTGCAGGACTCTACTAGATGGTAGCTCTGTATAGATAAGACTAGTGAACGTGGCTCTGATACCACCTTGTCAAGACCCAATTTCTAATCATGATGGCTCCTGTTAAATCTTGCCTATATGAAAACCAACCTAACCCACAATACCTATCTTAAGTTAGTAAACATGATGATACTAGCGAAGTACCAAGAACATAACCACAACCTTACTATAACCTAGAAATCATATGCATAGAGCTACTATAGGCTCTATTTCACACCCATGTTTATATACATAATAATAATAATATATAGAGCTAGGAGAAACACCTATATATACAAGCTGACTACAATATACAAACCTACTGTCCGAATACAAAAGATAGCCACCAAAATAGAAGGAGATTGTAGAGTGTCTAGAGCTGCTGATGTTCACCAAAGTCTCCTGAATCATCTACAAGCCTCTAACTCAGCGACCACATCTAGTACTTGGACCTGCACCATAGGAAGATGCAGAACATATGGGTAAGTACTAGTTATAGGAACCTAATAGGCATCATTGACCGACTAAGTGAAATACAGTAAATATAATATGTACAAATGTAGAAATTGCAGTAAAGATAGCAAATTTGAACCCAGGTCAACAAACAAACGTATCTAGAGAATCACAGAACCCCAAACTGGGTAACCCATGTAGTGTGCAATGATCCAGTGTCTAACTATGTCTGTGGAATTTTGAGACCCAACTTTGTAGAGCTAGAAGAAACAACAAAGTGGAAACAGAAGGGACCAAATGCGCATGACCAAACTGTGTATAACACAACCAGTCGATGAAACCCATATAGAACCATATCATAACTAAACTGATAGAATCATAGCGAAACACAAACTCTTGGTATCACATGGTCAAGGGGTCGGACTGTACGTGGGTGTAAGACCTTAATGTCTATGCTTGTACACCCCCCAAGCCCTTATAAACCCAGAGGGTACATCCATTGTAATTAGCCTCTAGGTTATTTCTATGTTTTTGTGACTATTTTATTGATTTGCGCATGTGTATAGCTATCTTGGGCCATCTGACTAGTTGATACTGTTGGCATGGTTATTGGATAGGTTATTTTTGATATATGTGGGTTGTTGAGTTAACCAAGAAGTTATAACTGTAAAAATGAGTATTCTTCATAAAGTCCTAGTAAACGGCCTTGAAATAGAATTTTGAGGGTTTAATCAGCTCCAGGGCGGCCAAAATTACGCTAAGAGCATGTTCTGTGCAGTTATATCATAGTTTGTAAATTTTAGCCGCCATAACCTGCTTATGGTTGATTTTGTCAATTCCTTCAGGAAATGTACCCCTGATGAGAACTTTGATAGCATGGTTGGCTCTAGAATGTTATGTTTGATCTAGAATAACCCTTCATTTGATACCAGGAATTTCTGAATGCGATTTGACTCCCCCGAGGGATTTCCATTAACAGTTGCATAAAAGAAAGTGGGACCCACATCAGATCGTAAAACACTTGGTTGGGAATTTCGGTAGCACTATTAGATTTGGAATGTCAAAATTATTACGCTTACATAGTTCATTTGCTAAAATTGGAGTCCAAATGAGCTCAAAATATTGAAAAAAAGGACTAGAAGGTTGCTTAAAAGGTGAGCAGTGATGTGACTTGATGGGGGTGCTACCATGTGGCATAATGTAGGAACGCCACATTGTAGCGAGGTGGTAGTGGACTGACAACTTTATATGTAGCAATCTACAGGTATTATTACATATATTTATCTATGAATATTTCTCCAATTTTGCACTGCATTTTCTAGGTCATTTTTCATCTGATTTGAGTGATTCAAAAGGTTAACTTGTGTATTTTTTCAAGAGGCACATCGTGGAAGTGTCGAAGATCTATTTTGGCACTCTATTCGAGGTAAAAATCATTATTTTTGTGGCATCTATTATCATAAATTGTTGAAAACTTTAGATTGTGATATCTTAGTTATTTCTCAATAGACTTAAGTGAAATTTGTGTCTACATTATTCCATTTTCCAAGAGAAATGTTGTGGAATGATTGGATCTCATTAGTTTGATTGTATTCTTGTGGAATTTGATCAAGAATTTATGTAGGAAATGCTTTTTGATAATAAATGCAATTTCATTTTGAGTTGTTTCTTTTTGTTTGGGATCTGTTTTGAGCTCAACTTCTGGCTATGAACTCTGACATAGGGACTATTTTACTAGAGTTAGTTTGGTATTCAGGCATAGGCTCTATTTTACCCATTTTAGATGCAATATGATTTTCCCTGATTCTTGAGATTTTATGGTCAAAGCACTCGTAATGATTTTCTGACTTATATTTGGATAATTGAGCAGCATTAGGAGGCGACCAAGAAGGAAGATGCCCAAGGGAGTTGATCAGGAGCACAAGAAACTGCCTTCGAGGTAGGCTAGGCTTCTTTTCGCCCAAGGGAACTAATTAGGACCACAAGAAATTGCCTTCTAGGTAGGCAAGGCTTCTGAACCCTTAGATTGAGCTGAAATGCGTGGATGTGCTATATATGGGTTGGTTTTACTGTGTATATGTTATATATGGATGGTTTTTCTAAATATGTGTTATATATGCCGGCATGAGATATAACCACTTTCTTTATGACTGTACTAGCTGTAATCACTATATTAACTGAGTTTTGACACTATTTAAATACTATAAGGCTTAATAAAGGCTAGATATGGGCTGATGACATGTGACAAGCATTATACTAAGCTTAACTTTTGTCTGTATATGTGTGTAGCCTGATGCTACTGAGATATGATGGCTTGTGAGGCTGATAATTTACTATATGCTGCAATGTGGATTGGTTCTAGTATATACATACAATTTTGATGGCCTTGTTTGTTTGAGTACCTATGATACGACTGTGACTATCTATATTCATTCTGAGTACTCGTGGCTGCCTAGATTATTGTTAACTGCCCTAGGTTAAACATGATTCTATATTTCCCTGTGACATATATGCTCCTGTATACAACTGTTAACTGTGTACACTTGTTATACTTACTAGTAACTAGGGTAAACATTCTATATTCTGAGAAGCATTATAATTGTGCTTCTGATTGGGCCTTGCTTTTGATTGGGTAAAATGGTTTTTGACGTAGGATACAATGTTGGTGAATCTCAGGTGGCCTAGAGACGGGGATATGACTTTGTTAGGGAAACGTAAGCTATATCCTACGGGATTTATTTGATTATTTGTGGTTGAGATACTATTTATGTGAGTTAGTCCTTGGGACTAGTCCCTTGTTTCGGAGATTATTGCATTACTAGTAGGCCAGTACATAGTTGCCTTAGGCGGTATCATTTGTAGCAGCTGGGCTGTGGTACATTCTGCATAGGTGACACATCTTTGATTATCTGGTCACTTTGGGACTTATCTTAGGGTTAAGCCAACATTGCCCCAAAGGTACTATGTGTAGAGCCACACATTTACATATACACTAAGGGCCTTGGGAGATATACAGGGACGAGTGTCACAACCTGACACTGTATGACTTTAGAGGTTCTGATCTACACCAATATACCCCATGGTTGTGCATGGGTGTAGCTTCTAGGCTTATAAGGGTCCAGTTGGCGTAAACATAGATACTAGGGCCTTACACCTACGTATAACACTAACCATAATCCATTACTGGTTGTAATATGGTTTTGTTTGGGTTTCATCAATTGATTGTGTTGTACACAGTGTGATCCGGCTCAGTTGGTCCTCCCCATTTCCAATTTGTTCGTTCTTCTAGCTTTGCACAGTTGGGTCTCCATATACCATAGACATAGTTGACATTGGATCTTGGGTTAGTCAGTTGGTATCATTCCACACTCTGTGGATTATCTAGTTAAGGGTTTTATGATTCTCTAGATATGCTTATTACTTGACATGGGTTCAGATTTGCTAACTTTACGGTTCTGTTACCACATTTGGGCATAATATATTCACTGTATTTTACTCAATCGGCCGCTGATGCCTACTAGGTGCCTATTATCGGTTCTCACCCCACTATTTTTGCATTTTCCCATGGTTTAGGTCTCGGTACTTGCCACGGTCACTTAGTTAGAGGCTTGTGGATGATTTAGGAGACTTCGGTGAGTATCAACAACTCTAGACACTCTGCAGTCTCCTTCTATTTTGGTGGTCGTCTTTTTTATTCGAACATTGACCTTGTACTTTGTAGTTGACTTGTATATGTAGGAGTCTTCATAGATGTGAACAATATTCAAAAAACGAATTCTAACCATAACATTGTCAATTTTTGGTATGAATACATAATAGAATATATAATTAATATGCCGCTCCTCAGTACTTCCAACGACTATTGGACCCTCACCAATGCAACAAACACTCAACATACCACCTAACAGGAGTACGACATCGTTGACCATATAGTGCCTCAAATGGGGCCATCTGAATGCTAGTGTGATAGCTGTTATTATAGGAAAGTTTGACTAGTGGCAGAAACTAGGGCTGCCACATGGCATGACCTGGCCCCCCATGTGGCAGTTGTACAACCATATATTACTTATTAGGAAATGTGAATAAACAGGCAACTCTCTTTCAACATGCCTGCTTGAGCTGCCTATTTCTTTGCCATTATGGGACCTACAAAAAATATTCGCGGGTTTCTTAATCTAATATTTTCAAAGCAGCTTGATTATATTTCTTTAGTTGCTTCAATTATGATTTTAAATATTATCCCTAATAAATTATTTTCTCAACTGTTTTAGCTGTGATATTGCTATATCATCCTAATAAATTATTTTAGATCATGTAAATGCTAGAATTAGGATAAAACTGACACAAAATCATAAATTAGATCTTTTTTTTAAACGTAAAAGATAAAATTAAATAATTATTTCTATATTTTCCAGCGATTATATTAATGTTAAAAAGGAAGTACTTTTAAAAAATTATATAATATAAATGAATCAAAACTTTATATGTATTACTTGAAATGATATAAGTAGTGGTACAAGTCATAATAATTGCCAATCTAAAATTTTGATTCTTTAAATTTAATCAATGTCATATAAATTGTGACAGAGAGAGTAACATAAAATGTAGTGACTATAAGTCTAATAATTAATAACTCAAAAAATTTAAAACACATATAAAAAATCTATTGATATCACAAAAATCGAGATAAAAACTGTATGTTGGGATAGTGCGAGCACGGGGCTCGTAACTAGTATATATATATATGAGACTCTTTTTCTATGGAATTCACTCTCTCTATATATTTCTATCAACTTTGGAGCTCATGTCTAAGCTCATTTTCATCCGATTGGAGTGATTCAAAAGGCGAACTTGTGTATTTTTTCAATAGGAACACCGTGAAAGTGTCAAAAATTGCTATCAGCATGCTATTTGAGGTAAAAAATCACTATGTTTGTAGCTTCTATTATCATAAATTGGTGAAAATATTAAATTGCGATATCTCAGTTATTTCTCAATGGAATTAAATGAAATTTGTGTCTAAGTTGTATTTTCTAGAACTTCACTATGCTTGGATCTTGTTAATTTGATTGAATTTTTCTAGAATTTGACCAATAAGTTATGTCAAAAATATTTTTCGATAAGAAATGCAACTTTATCTTTGAGTTGTTTCTTCTTTTTCTGGGGTTTATTTTGATCTCAATTTTGGCTATGGAGTCAAAGTGACATAGGGATCATTTTATGTGGTGTTGATTTTGTATTTTAAGCATGGCCTCCATTTTTCCCCGTGTTAGCCATAAATGATGTAATTTCACCTATTTCTTGAGATGTTACAGTCAAATCAGCTATGTTGACCTTGTGATTCATGTTTTACAGCAGAGCAACATCTAGAGGTTATCAATAAGAGAGAAGCCCGAGGGAACTAATCAGGAGCACAAGGAACTACCTTCTAGGTTGTTTAACCCTTAGACTGAGCTGAAATGTGTGGATGTTTGAGCTAAAATGTATGCATGTGCTGTATATGTGTTGGGTTTGCTGAGTATGTGTTATATATGCTGGTGTGTGATGGTAATCACTGTGTTGATAATTGTATTTTCTATAATCACTATATTAGCTGAGTTCTGGCACTGTTAGACTACGAGAGGGCCTAATAAAGGCTAGATATGGGATGATGCCATGTGACAGGTATGTATATTGAGTTTGCCTCTTGTTTGTATGTGTGTGTAGCTTGATGCTACTGAGATAAGATAGCTTGTGAGGCTGAGAATAGACTACATGTTGTATAATGGACTGGTTCTAGTATGTATTTTATGATTCTGATGGCCCTGTTTGTCTAAATACCTAAGATATGACTATGATTATCTGTATTTGTTCTGGGTACTTATGGTTGCCTAGATTGTGGTTTAGTTACCCCAGGTTTGACATGATTATGTATTGCCTTGTGACATATATGCTTTTGTATATAGCTGTTAACCATCGTACACTTGTTATACATATAGTAACTGGGGAAAACATGCTATATTCTCTAAGATGCTGTGATTGTGCTTCTGATTGGGCTTTATGACTTTTGATGTGAGATGCGATGTTGCTGAATCTCTGATAAGCTAGGAACGAGGATATGATCTTGTTAGGGAAATGTATGCCATATCCCGTGGGACTTATTGGGTTATTTATGGTTGAGATATTGTTTGTATGAGTTGGTGGTTGGGACTAATACCTTGTTCTAGAGCTGGGTTGTGGTGCATTATGGATAGGTGACACACCTATGAGTATTTACTTTCTTTGGGCTTTAGCTTAGGCTTAAGCCAACACTGCCTTAAAGTTACTATTCATAGAGCCACACAATTACATATTCATTGAGGGCCCTTGAAGATCTATAGGGTTGAGTGTCATGACCTGACACGATATGACTTTAGAGGTTCAGAACCGAATAGACTAGTTGAGCGAATATCTATTCCTATGGTTTGAGTCTTAGATGATGCATCATGTGATCCGAGTCTTAGTTGGCCATATCTATGAGTTTGAGTCCTAGATAGCACCCTATGGTCCGAGTCCCGGTGGCCTTCATGTGATCTGAGTCTTGTATGATATTTTTGAGGTTTGAGCACTAATTGATTATTCTTGGGTCAGGGTCCCAGTTGATTGTTCTTGGGTTAGGGTCCTGGTTGATTGTCAGACTATCTGGCCCTGGCTGACCTCCCTTGGTTAGAGGATAGATCGGGATAACTAGGGGTTCAAGCCCCCACTTGATATCTAGGGGTTCGAGTCCCCATATGATATTGATTCTTGGACCCATACACCTATACCATACCCTTATTATACATGGGTATACTCTCTAGGTTTATGAGGGCTCAAGGGGCGTACAGGGATAGATAGTGGGGCCTTACACCAGCGTACAGTCCGACACCTTGACCACGTATATTGAGAGTTGGCTTCCCTATGATTTTGACAGTTGGGTCATTGAGTCCTTTGCTATCAGTTACTAATCTTTGTATTCCTATATGTAAACACCCCATGGCTATGTGTGGGTGTACCTTCTAAGCTTATGGAGGCTCAGTTAGAGTGCAGGCATAATATTATGGCGTTACACCTATGTACAACACTACACCTTAGTCCGATGACAGTTGTGATGTGGTCATACTCAGGTTTCATCAATTGAATCCATTGCACATCACTTGGGTTGTTCAATTGGGTTTAGTGGTTCTGCAGACATGCTTATTTATGATCTGAGTTTAAATTTTCTAGCTTTACAGTAGTTTCTACATTTCGGGCATTTTATATTTACCGTATTTTACTTAGAAGACCGACAGTGCCTACTGAGTGCCTATTACTGGTACTCACCACTACATTTCCTCATCCTCCCATGGTGCAGGTCCTGGTACTAGCTGTGGTTACTAAGTTAGAGGCTTATGGATGATTTAGGAGGCTTGGTGAGCATCAATAACTCTGGACATTCTGTAGTCTCCTTCTGTTTTGATGGCCATATATTGTATTTAGACGTTAGCCTTGTGCTTTATAGTTATGGATTGTTATGTAGAAGTTTCTCCTTGTTATGTGTATTATATATATATATATATATATATATATATATATATATATATATATATATGAGTATGTGCTCGAGTCTGTAGTAGCTCGATGCAGATGATTAGGTTTTGGGTAGGTTGTGATTGTGCTATTGGTATGTTGCTAGTATTTCCATGTTTAATGACTCAAGACAGGTGCTGTGGGTTTGGTTGGCTTGCCTGTAGGTGGGATTTAACAAGTGCTATCATGACTTGAAAAGTCAGGTCGTGACATAGTAGTATTAGAGCTTAGGATTAGTTGGTATAATCTATATAGAGCTATCGTCTAGTAGAGTCTTGTGGATAGGTGTGGAGACGTCTGTGACTTATATTCAGGAGGCTTCAAGATACTTATGAAACTTCCAATATTGTTGATTCCTTTTGTATGATGTTGTCAATGGTCCATCAATTTACGAGAATCTGAATGATTCATTCTTTCATGGGTATGTCATGTGGAGGTCAAATAGAAGGGGTAAGACTATGTCATCAGTCTCGGTTAGGGAGCTGTCACCAGAGCTCATTGAGCAGAGACAATATACCTTAGCTCTTCCACAGCTGGAGGCACCAGTTCACTTACTGGCCCCAACTGCTTTTGTGATTACACCAGAAGTACAGATGGCTCTTGAATAGTCGATAGCCGTACTTGGGGCCAACCATTCAGGTCTAGTTCCTCCAGTGCAGGTTTCAGTAGAGTACACCCTTTGAGAGAGATGTTTAATCATTAGGCCCGAGTGGCAGTGACAGACGATTGCAGTGTCAGGGAGGTTCTAGCAAATATTGATTTGGATTTCGGAGATCAAGGGGTAGACTACCACCTAGATTTCAGGCAGGGCCATTGTATGCAGCCGGTCAGAGCTTTAGGCCCTTAGGGGTAGGCAATACTAGCTGTTATAGCTGGCGTAGTAGAATTCAAGCTTTCCCAAGATGTCATGATTATGGAGCATTAGACCACTAGGTTAGAGAGTGCCCATAGTGAAGAGAAACATATTTAGCTTCGCGGGTTTCTGGATTAGCTTCCCCATCAACCATTAGAACTAGAGGGTTGGATCTGGGTCATAAAGATGTAGACATAAGTGTAGAGAGGATCAGCAAGGTTCTCAGCAGGGCCAGCAGGGTCCCAGGGGTATCATGAGAGACAACAGAGTTGGGGGCTAGAGGCGACACCAGAGATGGGTGTCGTCAGGGACATACTCACACCACCCTAGTTTGGTTAGAGGATGAGGCATTAGATGTGTCAACCTATAGGTATAACAAGTGATCAGGAAAGGAAAAGCTCGAGTAGATTGATCTTGGACACATGACCATCTTCCAGGTAGGCTAGGCTACATCAACCCTTAGACTGAGCTAAAATGTGTAACGCTCTGGCTGAGATGTACGGTATATGAGGTAATTGTTGCTGAGTATGTGGTGTATATATAACTCATTTTAATGATTGCGATAGACTCTGCCTTAAGATGGTATTCTCTATATTAATGGTTGTATTACTTGTAGCTACTATACTAACTAAGTTCTGGCACTGTTAGACTATGAAATGGTCTAGTAAGGGATGGAATAGGCTGATGATATGTGATAGGTATGTATACTGAGCTTGATTCTTATCTCTATGTTTATGTATCTTGATGCTACTCAGATATGATAACTTGTGAGGCTGATAGTTGATTACGTGCTGCACTGTTAACTAGTTCTGGTACATGTATTTGATTTTGGTGGCTCTGGTTGTTTTTGGATATTTATGATATGGCTATGACTAGTCTATTTATTTTGAGTACCTGTGGCTGCCTAGATTGTGGCATAATCTCCTAGTTAGATGTGTTTTTGTGTTGCTTTATTACATCTATACTTATATATACAATTTTTATCCATTATACACTTTTTATGCTGGCCGATAACTGTGGGAAACATGTTATATTCTAGAAACTGTTATGATTGTGCACCTAATTGGACCTTTTGACCTGTGATTTGGAATATGACACTACCGGACCACTCATGGGCTAGAAACGGGGATATGGCCCATTTAGGGAGATGTAGGCTATATCCTAGGGGTTTCTCAAGGTTATTTATGATCGAGCCAATGTTTGTGTGGGTTAGTCCTTGGGACTAGTACTTTGTTTTGGAGATGGGAACATTACCAGTAGGCCTGCACATAGTTGCCTTAGGTGGTATCATTTGTAGTAGTTGGGCTATGATATGATTCTGGATAGGCGACACACCTCTAATTATCTGTTCTCTTTGGTCCTTAGCTTAGGCTTAAGCGGATGCTTCTGTAGAGTTACTATGTATAGAGCCACATTGTTACATTACAGGGTCGGGTGTCATGACATGACATGTATATATTTTAGGAACGAATGTCATGACCCGACATGATATACATTCTAGGATGGGTGACTCGTACCATCACGATTAGGGAAATTTTTTCTCTCACTGAGAATGGTCCCACCATTATATATTTAGGCACCAGGATCGGGTGTCATATCCTAACACGATGTGATACTTGGGATTGAGTGACCATTCTATCACAGGGGTTATGCTGTTTTGCGCGAGTTCCACCAGAGCACTATTCGGCACCCTAATTGTGCATGGGTGTACTCTCTAGGCTTATGGGGGATCAGGAGTGTATAAGTGTCATGACCTGAGCCTAGGGCTTTAGGAGTGATAAGGTGAATAGGAACTCGGGAGTCCCTAAACAAGCCCCAAGCATCAACATACACATCATCGGTTCGCAAGTGTTGAACAAAAAAATAAACACATAGTTCTAAGAGAGGAAGGTATGACTCATGCTGTGAAGATATCATAGGGATAGGGATTAGCATGATCCACATAGCACATAGCACATAGGACATAAGAACTAAGGGGAAGGTAAGTATGACTCACTCTATGGGGATAGAATGGGACTTAGGACTTTCCATAATTCCACATCTCATCATAAGCAAATCATCATATCATTAACATTAAATAGATAGACATAACCTTAATCTCCATACTAATAATATGAAATAGCACAAATCTGTACAAGAGTCTACATGTTGTCCAACAATGCCTCTAAGTCAAATAATAGGATGAGGGCCAGGACATGTCCCGAAATCACCCTCAAAGTAAATAGAACATAAGTGAAAACACGGTAGATGGATGGTGGCTTATCCTTGGATGATAGGACTCTCCACAATACCTTCACAATCCAGGCTAACTGTCAAGAGTTGGATGAATGTCTCCAGTCCTACATGGTTAGATCATGTAGGCAAATAGTATGCATTAATATGTTTGAATGTACTAAGTTTGTGGGAATGCAAAGCATATGAACTCATTAACCTGCATTCAGTGTTATATGGCAATGGCACATATATAGAAAGAAGTACATACATGAGGAAGAATAGTACATCAAAGTTCCATGAAATCCATGATGCATGTAATGCCATTATACTTCAACATAGTGGAGATGTGACCGTAACTGACATTTCAAACCCATGTGAGCTATTACATAA
Source organism: Solanum medicagineum (assembly GCA_026153255.1). Lineage (NCBI taxonomy): Eukaryota > Viridiplantae > Streptophyta > Magnoliopsida > Solanales > Solanaceae > Solanum > Solanum medicagineum. Next base: position 2,318 of record JAPFFP010111441.1, on the reverse strand, counting down.
CTTTGCCCACTGAAAATCTCCCATCAGATGAGAGTAGAGTACTTGCCAAAGGTAATCTACACCACACCTTATGACCCATTTATTTTGATGTGATGGCCATCTTCCTTATGACCCGATCATTTTGGAAGGATTCCTTAAAGGGGCATAAACATAACCTATGCTAGCACATAGTTATGTGACTTGGGTACTGGACCCTTAGAGATTGCTTACCTCCCACAAGTCCACTCGGTGCTAAGTCATCATCCCATGAGAATACATATACATTCTTTCAAAAGCGGCATAAGTCATTTCAAATCATTTCAATGCATACTTAGACTTAAAAGCCACCATTCGTCATAATCATGCACACTTGTCCTAAAGAGCCAAATGATACTTTAATTCTTACTTTCATGCATATGAATAGCTCATTCACATATATCCATAATGGTGTAAACACCTAAAGTTGCTCAAAGAGCCATATCATAGACATTTTGTGATCACTTGTCATATCATAACCATACTTTCATCAAAATCAAATTCATCAACATAATTGAGTCTTAACCCACATCATAATCTTCATGAAAACCAATGCTCATGTATGCATATTCCATGAATGGTGAGAGAATAGCATGAACAATATATATTTACACTTAAATTAACAATATAATATGAAATCCAAGTAAATCCATGAAGAAATTCACATTTAAATCATAGTTGAGACTACCCATTCCTAAATAAACTTTTAAAGGGGGCACACATACTAAAATCTTCATAATGTACATGCAATTCAACATAGTAGGGCTTAAATCACTTTAAAAACATCAATTAAGCTTAGCTCATATCTCAATCGAATCAAATAAACAATAATTTAAAAGACCCATATTCAAAGTAAGCTTGAAATTCATAAATCAACGAGTAAGGAGTATTTGGGGTCTTTATGGTTGAAAGAGACCATGAATCAATCCCACAAAACTTAGATAATTAAGAAGAATCAAGAAGAAATTGATTGAAGAAGAAGACCCTTCTTGAGCTCCACATTAAATCTCCAATGGTTCACTTGAGAGGAGTTCGTTAGGTGAGAGAATTTGAATATTCTATGTATATTGAATGAATTTGATTAATAATAGAGAAGTATAGGTCTTTTTAGGGATTTAGGATAGGCTAGAAAGTCATAAATGACCCTTTGGAATAACCAAATTACAAGAAAACCATTAATAAGATGAGCTTCAAAAAGTGTCTAGGGGTCCCGTCAAAGAGCCTCATGGCTCGTGTGAAGGACCACAGACAGTGCAGTGGTCCTTGGAGATGACCTTGGCCAATTTCCAGATAAGTTCATCTCTAAGAAAGGGCACACAACTAGTGCAAAGGCACACGGGTCATGCAAGTGCCCGTGCAAGCGATACAAGTTCCAAGATGGTGATTTCATACTTAGAAAAATTATTTTGGGATGAGAACTTAATGAGGCACCTCTCCAAGGATGGTTGGAGGTCACACGAGACCCCACAAGACCTGTGATGTGCCACACGACCTGTGCAGGGTCTTCTTGTATCTTGCCTTAGCCAAGTTCTTGGCTGGATAGCTGGGGCATTTTTCAAGTCCTCCTCCACGGCTAGTACAATGCTATCTAACATTGAACATTTCTTCTCTTATGAGATTTCGAGCGCCACCATGCCTTAAATCCATTCTTAAGCCACCCGAAGCCATACAAAAGAATTTTGCATGATTTACTGTCACGCCCAAAGTCTCTTTAAGGCGGACTGGCACCCGTTGCCGATAAGGCTCGGGAGAACCAACCTGTATCCATGTTTTTTCTCTACATATTATAAGAGATTTCTTCATTCAACAAGCCTTTAAGAGAGTAAAAAGTAATAACAAGATAAAAGGAAATGCATATGGCTAGGACGTTGGGGCCACATTGTCTAAAGTACAAGACATAACCACACTTTAAGTTACATAGTCTACAAAACCTCTAAATAAGGAAAAGTATCTGATCAGGGTCGGGATAGGCCCTCGCCTCGACTATCTATATAATACAAAATTATAAGTTCTAGGCACACAAAGCTCTGAAGCAACCTGCAGCTGGATATCCTGTACTCCTACTGGGGAGATCTACTCGGACCTGTACCTGTAGTATAAATGCAGGTCCCCCGTAAGGGACGTCAGTATGAGATAATGTACTGAATATGTAAGGAGATATTGTATATGAAGTAACAACTTAAGTGAAACTATGCATTGGTGTAGAATAAGAGACCACCTCTAGTTATACTATGGAATCATGTACTTTATGTTCTTTTTATTACTTTACCTTTACTGTATAATCTGTGCACAACATGTAATAC